>CATIWF010180470.1:0-19761 GCA_949630135.1 Balakata baccata
ATTGAACCTCTTCCTACAAAGTTGGTAGATATGGAAATTCTAAAAGGTTTAGATTCTCAGTCTAATGACTCTGTTTGTGAGTCATGTCTGCAAGGGAAAATGACTAGAGGTTTATTTACTGGTCAAATGGTACGTGCTGAAAATATTCTTGAATTAATTCATACTAATGTTTGTGGACCATTTAAGGAAATGGCTCGAGGAGGTTATCAATTTTTCGTTACCTTTATAGACGATAAGTCTAGATATGGGTATTTGTATTTATTGAAATACAAATTTGAAGTCTTTGAAAAATTCAAAGAGTATAAGGCCGAAGTTGAAAATAAATTAGGAAAGAATATTATAGCACTTCGATCGGAATGAGGTGGTTAATATTCAAGTACTGAATTTAATGATTACCTTAAAGAAAATAAAATTGACATACAATTTACTCCACCAGGAACACCTCAACTAAATGGTGTGAGTGAAAGGAGAAATCATACTTTGTTGGATATGGTACATAATATGATGAGTTATACTGACTTACCTATCTCCTTCTGGATATGCTTTGGAAACAGCTTTATACATTCTTAATAGAGTTCCTTCTAAATTTGTGAATACTACTCCATATGAGATATGGACTGGTAAAACTTTTGTGTTATCTCATTTTAAGATATGGGATTGTCATGCCTACATTAAAAGGCATAACATAGATAAATTAGAGGAACAGTCCACTAAAGGCTGATTTGTTGGATAAGTTGCTGCTAGAAATAATTTAGGATATTATTTCTATCTACTTGAAGAACAAATTGTTGTTGTGAATAGAGATGTCATTTTTCTTGAGAAGGAATTTCTTAAAAAAGGAGGCAAAGGCAGACATATTATTTTAGATGAAGAGTCATCCTAAAAACAAATCCAAATGGCTAAACCAATGGAGATCGATAAACCAAATAAGCCTAACATGACAAAGAATATCACTTTAGTACCTAAGATGTCTGAAAGAGCTTCACATCCTCCAAGATGGTATGGATTTACTATTGAACATGACCAAGAGTTGTTCATATTTGGTAGTAATGATCAACCAAAAGATCATGTCACTTATGAGGACGCAATATCTGACATTGATACTCTTGAATGGCAAGAAGCAATGCAAGCTGAGATAGATTTCATGTACCAGAATCAAGTTTGGGAACTTGTAAACCCACCCAAAGGAATAGTTCTAATAGGTTGTAAATGGGCTTATAAGTGCAAACTAGATTTTGAAGGGAATGTTGATACTTATAAAGCTAGGCTTGTAGCGAAAGGGTATCGCAACAGGAAGAGATTGACTATGAAGAGACATTCTCTCCCATATCCATGCTTAAAAGTATTAGAATACTCTTAGCTATTGCAACACACTATGATTATGAGATATGGCATATGGATATCAAAACTGCTTTTCTCAATGGATTTCTTGAAGAAGAAATTTATATGGAACAACCTAAAGGATTTGATTCTAAAGATAGTTCCAAAGTGTGAAAGCTTAAGAAATCCATTTATGGTCTTAAGTAAGCTTCAAGGAGCTTAAATATGCATTTTGATAAGACCATAAAGAGTTATGACTTTATTCAAAATCCTAATAAGGCTTATGTATACAAGAAATTAGTGGGAGCAAGATTGCTTTCTTAATCTTGCATGTTGATGATATTCTAATCATGGGTAATGATGTTGGTTTCCTAACCAATATAAAGGTCTAGTTATCATCCACCTTCTCCATGAAATACTTGGGAGAAGCAGCCTACATTCTTGGTATTAAGCTGTATAGAGATAGAGCTAAGAGAATGTTAGGGTTGTTCCAAGCCCTCTATTTAGAAAAGATCCTAAAAATATTTGGGATGGAAAATTCCAAAAGATGATTAATACCTGTGAGGCATGAAGTGAATCTTTCTAAGGAGATGAGTCCAAAAACTCCTAAAGAAAGAGCACGAATGGCTAACATACCGTATGCTTCAGCCATAGGCAGTCTAATGTATGCTATGACCAGACATAACCTTTATTGTTAGCTTGACTAGCAGGTATCAGTCTGATCTAGGTGAAAGGCACTGGACAACAGTCAAGGCAATATTTAAGTACTTGAGAAGGACTAAAAATTTGTTCTTAGTTTATGGATGAGACAATCTGAGTATGGTTGGATATACAGATTCTGATTTTCAATTAGATAAGGATGAATTAAAGTCCACGTGAGGGCATGTATTCACTTTGAATGGTGCAGCAGTAGTATGGAAAAGTTCCAAACAAAAAACCATTGTTGATTCTACAATAGTGGTCGAATATATAGTATCCTCATATGTCACTAAAGAAGTCATGTGGTTGAAGAACTTTCTAATGAATTTAGATGTTGTTCCATTTATTCAGAGTCACATTTCTTTGTATTGTGATAATAATGGGGCTATAGCACAGTCTAAGGAACCAAGGTCTTATAAGAACTTCAAACATGTGCTTCAGCGTTATCATTTAATTAGAGAAATAGCTGGGCGAGGTGATATCTCGGTGCAAAAAGTTCCATTAGCTGACAATACAGTTGATCCATTCACGAAGCCTATGTCACAGGCACAGTTAGACCATCATCTTTAGAAGATAGATCTTAGATACTGTAGTGAATGGCACTAGTGCAAGTGGGAGTTTGTTATCAGTAGTATGTATGCCCTAGTGCATTCACTGCTTTTTATATATTAAATAATATATCACAATGGACACGTGTATATTTCACATTCATAATAAATAAATATTCAAATTGTTGATTAAATTATAAATGCAGTAGTTATATATACTATGAAATATACAACCTTTTAATTATTCATAGAGAATTTATTATCAAGTTATTGATAATAATGAGATAAATATCTTTGGTAAAAGATATTAAAAATGTTCATAGGTATAGGACAATGAATTAGGCATTCATTGAACCTCTAGGTTATCACATGGTTTATTTTGAGGAGGAATCTCATTCTCCATGATATAATGATATCTAGATAAACCAGTGGATTCTTAAAGAATTAATGGTACTGAACATTGACGTCTGATAATAACTGCACAGATAGTGCTAGATGTCAACAGTTATTATCTTGGTCATAATATATGAGTCTTTTACGACTCAAAGTCCTTTGACTTGAGGTATCAAGACTATCCTTTCATGGGTAGCTATGGAGGTGCTATTGCTTTGTACTAGGCTATTCACGCTTGGTAATCTAGCTCGTAGTCACCACAGTTAGTTATGTAGTGAGACATGAGATTACCAATAGTAGGACTCATTAACCTGTAGCACCAAGGCAAGATCTTATTGGAGTTGATATTTTGGTTCTAATAAAATAAATTTCTGGCTAGGAGAAATATGACTTATTCAATGTAATATTGAATTACTAATTAGATTAATAATGATAAGTCTTATTTTATGAGAATACAAATTATCACTCATTAGAATATTGACCAATAGGGTTTGACATGTTGTGACCCTAATTAATATCGGAATCATAATAAGACATGCTATGACCCTAATCAATATCGGGATCATAACGAGAGGACTTAATATTATGATTTAGAAGTAAAATTAATATTTCAGATTTTATCGGTAATTAAAAAGAGAATTCCAGAAAGATATTTAATGTATCCAAGTATACGAGTAATTCGGAAATGGTGTCCAATATAATATTAAGGATTTAATTTGGGTGTGACTTATAAGGTCAATAATTGTTAACCATAGGGTGATTGCTCTCTATTTTGATCTTGACAATCAAATTAATTATTACTAACATTCTTGTTGAGTGTTGTTTTGATAGTGTTCAAAGTTTCATCACATTGGGTTAAGGTTTCCTCATTGAACAAACCAAGAATTTCATGGAGACGTGTAACTCCCGACCGGGACACAAGTCCAGACCGAAAAAGCATTGCCTCAAAATGTCTCAAAGTTTCAGTAGCCAAAGCAGACCGGGAAAGGCTATATCCCGACCGGGATCATCGGTTTCCAAACCAGGACAACAATGTCCCGACCGGGACTATAGAGCAGACTAAGCAAACCAAATGTCCAGACCGAAAAACTCTACAGGGTGATGACCCAAAAGTTCCAGTTACAAAAGTAATCGGGACATGGGATGTCCCGATCGGGACACTCATGTTCCCTACCGGGAAAGGTTGGGTCCGACCGGGACATTCAAAAAGATATGACCGTTGAAGAGGAGACACTACCATAATGTGCCACATCATCAGAAAGTCAAAACATACTTAGTCAAAACTGACTCAAGTCCCGACCAAGAATGTTAGTCCCGACCGAGAATGGTAGTCCCGACCGAGACTTATTCAAAGCCTAGAAGACCCAAGTTCATGGCAATGGAATCATTGGGCAAGTCCCGACCGAGACACATAGAGTCTGACCGGGAAACTTGAACAAAACTTGAACAAAAACTAGTCGTTGGAGATTTCAGCCAATCCGAAGCTGCCATGTAATGCAATCTGGCATTTCCCGACTGGGACAGCATGGTTCCCGACCGGGACACCTCTCTCTGGAGATTGCATTTAACGCACTTGTAAGAGAATGTTAGAGAGAGTTACGATACCATTTGTAACGGCTAATTGGTAGGTAATCAGTATAAATACCTTACCAAAAGGCCATTTAAGAAGAACCAACAACTTAACAAGTGTCAAAGCTATTGCAATTTATTTTCTCAAATCCTTTTATTAATTGCATTTGTATAAGGGTTCAAGTGCTAATCTGAAAACACTTGGGGTTGTCTTGTAATTGGGAAGTGTGAGCCAAATTACAAGGAATTGGTTATTGTGTGAGCCACAAAACAGGAGGGAAATTTGGGTTGAGTGTTAGCCTTGCTAAAACACCTAGTTGGGAGTGAGCTAGTTGAAACTCCGAAGATTGTAATTTAAGTTATTAGATTAGTTAATACCCAAGCTAAGTTGGGGAGAGGAGTAGGGTTAGTTAACACCCGAACCTCTATAAAATTCGTGTCTCAATCCTCCCTTCTCTCTTTTTTATTATCTTGTTATGCAAATTTTTAATTTCTCACCAATTCATCCCCCCCTTCTTGGTGATTGTTTAGGCAACATACCAAAACTAACATTTAAAACAAGATTACACAAAGAATTGAGAGAGATTTCAAGAAAAGAGGAGTTAGGCCAAAAGAGGAGCTCGGTTTTCCCTTATGTTCAACCCTATTTTTTGCCACTAAAAGGTAACAAAAACATATCTCTTCAACTCCTTATGATGATTTCAAGATTATTTGATATGATTGACAAAGTTGATGGAAGAACCATTGTGTTGGGGTTTTTACTTGTTGAAGGAGATAGTGAGTTCTCTTGTTAAAGAGAGTTTGTGAAGGTTAGAAATACAAAGGAGATCATGTTATTGAGATGAAAATATGCACCATATGTTTAGTTTGCGAATTATGGGATAGATTTATGATTATGTAATTTTTCTATGATTGTGGGAGTTGATAGAAATTGTTGTGTTTATGATAGGAGATAAAGAAGGAGGAGACAAGAAACAACAAGAATAGGCAAGCTCCAAACCTTAGAAATTTTGCAAAGCTCCATTGAAGTTTATATATATATGCATTATAGTTTGCTCATATGTGTGATTGTGTGTTGATGGCATGATTAAGTGATGGAATTTACAAGTTATGGTTTAATTATAATTATGAAATAATAAATGATGATGAAGATGTATAATAAATGGTTAAGGAATGTAAAAGCATGATAGAGAGTATGAATGTATAGTATTAGTATGTGATAGTGGTTTATGATTCGTAATAGTGTAATTATGACAATAAAAAATGGAATTTAGAAATTGTATTTGTGCTTGTGTATTTGGGCACCTTGATTTTAGTCATGTGGTTGAAAGAAAAATTAAATGGCATGTTTTGGAACCACTAAATGATGTTAAATATGGTTATTTGTATTAAAGATTGGTTAAAGATGATTATATGAGAAGTTTATGCCAGAAATTAAATTGAAAATATGGAAGGAATAAATGAGTCATAACCGTGACTCAAAATATCATGCCCATGACAAATTAAAAGAAAAGAGGTAGAGTGTTTCATGGCCAAGGCCAATGGTATCATGCCCGAGATGCCTTGTTTTGACAATTGTGTATTTTTCTTTACGACTTAGGAATCTAATTAAAGTATGACAATATACTAAAAATGGTCAACATGATAGAATAATATGTGAGAGCATGACTTTGAATTTATAATTAAATGATCATGTATAAGTGAATAAAACTCAATTAAGGCAATTATATATATGTAATGAAAATAATTAATTAAAGAATTTAATTGTCCATTTCTCTACCTGAGGACTAGCTTAGGACAGATGGTGCACCATTAAAGGGGATTACAATACCAATATGGATATGATTTGAGGACAGAGAGGCTTTAGATCCGAGAGTGCTACTCAATCAAGGTGGATGAAGCTCCACGAGCACCCTTGACTTGAAATTATAGTAAGTAGGGTGGCTGAAGCTCCGCGAGCGCCTCTACTTTACACCCTATATCCGAACAGTCCAAGGATGAGATGTGAGCTAATAATTAAATAAAGGAAATGTATAAATTGAATAATGATTTAAATGAAATTTATTTATATGAACTTTTCATGTTTTGAGTTATATGCAAATAATATAGTAGAATAAAGAAAAGAAATATGTATTATAATTGCATGAGAATTTTATACATTGATATGTTAAATTCTTCTAATATTAAATTTAGAAATGCTACATTTATTTATATTTTGCATTGTGTGAATAGATGGGAAAACTATAATGTCTATATGTACTACTAAGCTAAAGATAGCTTAGTGTGAGTTTTTCTCATGCAGGAATCGGAGCTTGTAGATAGTAGATATAAAAGTTGAGCCCATACAAAAGGAGACACAACAGACCCAGATCTAGAGTCAATCACTTTTTAATTTTTGTTACATTTTCCATCACGCATATGGATTGGAAAATATGTGTTGTATATGAATTAGGATTATGTTTGATATTTTGTTAACAAATAGCACGTAAATAGTATTTGTAGTTGAGTAATATGCATGCATGTGATATGATGATATGTAAAGGAAATTAAATTTAAAAAGAAAGGGGGCATGCCTAATCCGATATATAAAAACATGTGAATAAAATTAATAAATAAAAAGGTTTTAATTCGAACAGAATATCATAGTTAGATATGTGGTACTCTACTTATATGATGAGATTATTCATATTATATAGGTGAAGTGTCACAGGTTATAAATGACATCAATTTGTGTCTTTTTTTTATTATTATTAGTTGGTCTTCTAATAAGGTTGCATATGCAATTGTATATTGGCCTTTGTCTATTCCTGATATTGAACTCCTTATGGACAGTGGTGGAGGTAGGTATGGAGTGGGGGGCTTGGCCCCTTCAAACTTTTTTTTTTTTTAATTCTGAGTAAAATTTAGAATTTACTCCTATGGCCTCCTTTTCATTTTGTTATTTGATATGTCAGTAGCCCAGAAGTAACCAGAGAATCTTTAAGATGTTTGAACATATATTACAACAAACTTCATTACTTTCTTTTCCTGCTGGTAATATATAGAATTAATAGTTATCAAATGCATAAAAAACAATATATATTTGCATGAAATACATATAATTAATAGTTATTAAGTACATAAAAGTAATATATTTTTACATATATAAAATTTATGTACTTTGCACCATTTTCTACACTCTATACTTATTTTTTTTCTCTTATTTCTACTACATTTTTATATTTGAACTTATATAATATAATCTTCTTTTACTATTGGCTATCTCATTTGGCTACTCATTGAAATGTATTTATTTATGCATATATAAAATTTATGCCATTTGCACCATTTTTCTACACTTTACACTAATTTTGTTTTCCTTATTGCGTTTTTTTCCACTACATTTTTGTTTTTGAACTTATATAATATGGTCATCTTTTACTATTAGCACTCCTGTTTGGCTACTCATTGAAATACATTTTGGTTTAACATATAATAGTTTTAAATACTTGAATGTCCAGTTAAAGTTACTTTTTGTAATGTTTTTTTATATGTCAAAGAATTGGTATTGAAGGAGAAATATTTGATGTATTTAGAATTATATAATGTTAAAGATATGCCCAAAAGGCAATCGCCTCAAGCACTTAGTGTACACATTCATAAAGGCATTCTTTCATTATATTAGTATTCATTTGCATATGAATTAATATAGATCTTAAACTGATTAATGAAAGTCCTTGATATGAAACATGAAGGAAATCATGATGGGATCATGATAATGAGATTCCTATCATGTGTAATTATGTCAGTATCTAAATTATTACTCGTCATAGGATCAATAAGATGGAACATTGTTGATCTGGATAAACTAGCACATGTTATACTCCTTCATTGAATCAAGCAATAGATCTCATAAGTTGTGAGCATGAGATGTTCAAAGTTAATATGTGGATACTTGCTAAGAGTAGTCAAATACATTGGATGACATGCTATGAAATGATCATATGGATCATTTATTCAAATGTCAATGATAGTCTCATCATAGCAATAGTGTAAATATCCTTAGACTTGAGGTACTCAAGGGTATCTTGGATACTGATTTTGTGCTTTGACTTCATTCCTTATTGCCTCATAGAGGTCGCTCATAAGGTAGTGATTGGGTACAGCTTCAGCTATTTGAAAGTAATTGGGTAGCCAACAGAGGATTCATCGCTCCTAATAGAAGGAGAGTATACCCACGACCTCTTATCAGGATCATTACTCGGGAATCTCTGGCTAGAGTGGAAATGTCATAAAGATGGTCTTCAGTGACATGTCTAATTGAATAATGAGTCTCAGTAAAAAGATCTAACATCACTTGTATAGTCAATTTAGCGGGAGCTGACAGATAGTTAATGTTCTGAACCGAGTGGGGTATAGTATGGCGAAAGGATGAATCGTATATATTTTTATCTATGGAAAGGTTTATAATCAAACCACTAACTTTTCAGTCAATTGGGGGTCATGATGTGTTGCTAGATACCGCTCATGACTTGCTCGAATTAATTGTTAATTCAATTGGCCAACATAATCAGGAACCTAATGGATCACACACATTGAAAGTATAAAGAATGAATAAAATAGCCTTGGATGAAATCCAAGATTATGAGAGAATTATTTAGGGTTGGATCGTGATGGGATCACGGGAAAAAATCCGAGAAAAAAATTGCTTGGGGGTCACAGGCCCGCAATGGGGTTGCCAGCACATGAGGCAGCACGCACACTAGTAATGGGCCAGTGCACATTGCGCACATTAGAATTGGCCAATTTTTGGCCAAATTGCCATTTTAGACCCCCCAAAACCTTTTTAGTAATTTTGCCAATTCTAGGGTATTTAGGAATACCTATAAATAATATTTTTACATAATAAAAATACTGATAGCCTCCATAAAATTATTTAATAATTTTTCTTGTTTTTCTCTTTAAGAACACTATTCTTTGCTAGTAAATAAAGTGTGTTCAAGGCATACCTAGTAGTTTCATTCTACCTTTTTGCATGGATTATGATTAGAGACGATCCAACATTAGATTGTTATGGTTTGCGATAACCCAACAATAAGGAAATTTGGAGAATTGATACAAGAAATTAAATATATAATTTTTAACTATATTTTATTGAATTAGTTTTACTCGCACAAGTAGAATTCTATGATTCAGGTTTTGAAATTTTTAATTTCTGCTGCTATGTTATGAATGCAATTCATCCTGAAAATCCAGCATTAGTATCAGAGCCCTCATTGTGTCCATTAAAATTATTTTTACTTCAAGGTGCAATTGGATTGCACGGTTTTAACGGTTTTGGTTCTACTGATTTGAAAAATTGAGAATAATTTGTAAAATCTATTTTAATTATTTCTATTTCTATAATCTAATCATTAGATGATTAAAGATGATTATTTTGAATGAAAAATGGTTTGAATGTTGTTGAAATAATTAATTTTGAATTTATTACAATATTGCTGAAAATTGTATTTTTTATGAGCATGTGATGTTGTTTGGTTTTAATCATAGGGATGGTCATTTTTTATGTAATTTGATTATAAAAAATTTATTTAGACATATTGAGAATGTTTTTAAGCCTTTGAAAGTTTCCAATAATTAATTAAAAATTATTTTAATTAATTTTGCAAACAAACACCAAAACGAGTCTGTTTTAGTGCACCCAGCGGGACTATTTTGTTTGTCTTTTTTTTGTATGTGTTTATTTTAATTCCAGCACCTTAGAATATTTCTTATGTGATATTTAATGTGTTATTTTGATGTTAAATTCATGCTAAAATTATTTTTCTAGAATTTAATTTTTTAAATTAATTCTATATAATGGTGTCTAGTGTGTTAGTTCGTTTGTCTTAATAATTTTGGCTTGTGTCAACATTATTTTGATGGGTTTAACCTGACCTAAAGATGCTTCAAATGATGATATATGATTTTGGAAATTTTTGGAAATTAATTTTGAATTAATTTAAGATGAGCAAATCAATATCTAGTATGACTAGAATATGGTTAGTAAGTTAGAATTAAATTGTTTAATTTTTGACATCATAATAACCTAATTTTAAAGTAGATTAATTTCAAATTAATTTCTGAAAATATAGAATTTAATTGATTTGATTAAATATTAATTTCCATACTAAAATGACATGCAAAATTAAATTAACCAAACAACATAAGTAGGCAATTTCGGTTCAAAAGTTGAAACCAACTTTCATATTTGGAGTCCAAAATTATCACTACCTTATTTAATTTTATTTTATGCATTAGAGAATGTATGCTAGGGGTGTATCGAAAGGCATGATAGATGATTATGGACAATTATGGACTTAGGCCCAATGTGATTGAGCGTGCATGATTTATTTTTTTTATGGTAAATAGGGTATGTGTGCCTCTACCTCCTTTTCTTTGTCATGTATTTCTTTTCTCATCTCACTCCCCTCAAATGTGAATTGAGGTTTTCTATTTTGAAATATGTAATTAGATTGCATAAGATTAGGATAGAATAGAGATGCAAATGAGCAAGAATCAAGGGGAGGTACCATAAAGATGAAGACTAGAAATAGGAATTATGAATTTCTATTTTGGGTTGTAACTCATGCATATTCCTAGGTTTGACCTAATTAATTCCCTTTGGCTCAAGGAATTGATTGTAGAATGTCCATAATCATGCCATATAGTTAATGTAACTATCTTTATATGTTCTTGTGATGATGAATGTATAATGCATGATAGTTAATAGATGAGACTAAATTAAGAAAATTCCTTCCTTAAATAACATTAAAGATAACACCTTCCATTAATATGGCAAGAACCAGAGTTTCTTTTAGAGTTAGGGTTGTTAGGCAAACCCAAGCCCGCTCGACAAGAATATGTTCAAATCATGGAAACAAGATTTCCTGATTAATAGGCCGACTTTAACAAGAAGCATTGATTTGTTGGGTAAACCCAAGGTCATTATGGATTGAGGTGAAGTTGGATAGTGTACATAAGATATACATGCATCAAGAGCTGATAGCCTAATATAGGTGCACACATCAACAGTTGGTAGCACCAGATTCGATACTTGCATGAGAATCCAATTGGTATGGATTAGATAGCTACCTTTAGGCTTAAGGTAGCTTGTTGGGCAAACCCAAGGTCATTCTTAGGGATATTGGGTAACTTCTAAATAAGTTCTCTTGAGTTCATAGTGAGGGCTATGGGTTCACAATAAAATAGTAGGAGTTGTAATGCGTCTTATTAAAGACCTAATATTATGCATTCATTCATGTACACACTTCTACAATCTCGATCTTTACATCCAGGTTGTTAGAATCATATCATTCAATATGAATCAAAGCGTAATCATGAGTCATACATTTTGACTAACTTAAGCTTTCTTGACTGGCATAAAACTAAGAATGGTTCTCAAATCCAAAAGGTTGCCAAAGTCTCAGAATAGCTATTTTCCTTCCCTTAATGCTTGAGATGCAAGTGTTATGAACAATTTGCATACAAAAAGATATTTGGATGACAATGGATTGGTTCTAAGTTGTTCAAACTTCAAAAGTAGCATGGAAATGGATGCAAAACCATTATGTATCATCTTAGAGAGATGGCCAATGAGCAAGCTCACACTGAGTGATATTAGATATCTAAATTGCTCTACCACTCTAAGATGATAGAAGGGAGATCTAAAATGTAACATGCATTGTAGATAAATCGAAAAGATAGAGAAACGTCTTAAAAGGTACTTCCATTGTGGCAAGTGTTGCAAAATGGAATTGGAATAAAAAAAAAAGGCTTATTTGGAGTTTTAAAGAAGCAGAAGGGTAAGGCATATAGATGCACCTTTTACTTCAAGTAAATTTGTTAAAGAGGATAACATTGTTTCTTGTAATAACACATAAGTATTAGATACTGCATGTAGGTCTCACATATATAAGATATGCAAGACCAAAGAAACAATAGAAAGCTTAAGAAAGGAGAGTCGAAATTGTGCACATTGGCTATAAAGCAATAATTGCTACAATAGAGGCTTAAGTTTTAACACTCTCTAGTAAGCTTGTTCAAAGGATTAAACAGTTATAGTTTTGTTTTAGTTTATGAATAAAGAATATAATTTTGTTTAATAGTTGAACAAAAGTTTTTCATTTGACTATTAAGAACAATTATTGTTCTATATGGTCAAATGATATTCCTTATGAAACTAAAACGATGTGTAATAGAGTTTATGATCTTGGAATATTTGATTCTATCCTTCATATCAAATTTAAAGGGTTGATGACCTAAAACCATAAATTATGGCATTGTCAACTCGAGCATATAAAAGAGAATCACATGATGAGTTACGATAACTTGGGGTCACATGATTATGAATCATATGACACATGTGAATCATATTTATTAAACAAGTTGACAAAATCACCTTTTAGTGAAAAGGATGAATATGCAAAAGGACTGATGGACCTTGTACATTTAGATGTATGTGGACCAATGTTCATGCAAGCCATAAATGATTTTGTCTACTTTATGATCGTAATTATGATCACTCATAATTTGGGTATTTGTGTATAATGAGATACAAAATTTGAAACCTTTGAAATGTTCAAAGAATTCAAAATGAAGTAGAGGAACAATTTGGTAAAAGTATTAAGATACTTAGGTTAGATCAAAGTGAAATAAAACTTGAGCTAAATGTTTCAATGTCATATAAGAGATAATGAGATTCTATCTCAATGAATCATATCTTATACACCATAGCATAATAATATGGCTAAAAGGAGTAGTCGAACCTCGTTAGACATAGTGAGGTACATAATAAACTTTAAGAATTCCTTAAAGTTCCTTTTATGGTCATGCACATGGGATTATATTTATGTGATAAACATAATGTAGCACCTTATACTTTTATATATAGCATATACTTGTATCATTTCATCATGTATTGTACAGTAATAAGACAGGATCTTATGTATAGTGATGGATAATTTTTTTTTTTTGAATCATATCACAGTATCACTGTGCAATATTTGACAATTTCATATAGCATCACAGTTTGATTGTGAACATAATATATTACATATGCTAATAATTCAGACATCATATCCAATTATTTCAAGTAGTAAGTTCAAGACCAAATATATATTTACACATCACTGCAGATTCACTACATTAATAGATATTCAGATATATAACCCAAATATAGATGTCATATTCCTAGACATATGTGCAATGCAAGGAGAGAGATTGGTGAGGCTTGGCTGGTGACTTGTGATTCATATTTCATATGTGATATGCACCTCCAAAATGAGTTAACTACTCTTTTCTACCTGAAAATGATGCAATTTGGTGAGTTGCGACTCAATGAGAATAATCATCAAAAGCTTTCTAAAGTACCAAGCAAATCACAATTACAAGTAATAATCGTCATTCATACACATTTTACATATCATTCTATTTATCAAAACCATATGAATATAAATAATATTAATTCATGTAAACATTTCATTTGCTTATGTTTATATCATTTTCTTTTTGTTGTGATCAGGCTAAACAGACATTGTTCTGGGTTTCCATGTGAATATTTGCATTTGCTAGCTAGCTTGATCATTTGTAACATTTGTACATTTGCTAGGCCATAGGCCTTTTCTTTCAGTTTTGAATATTTATTTGGGTCATCGGCCTCTTTTTCTTTTGCTTTACAATGCCATTTAGCTAGTCACAATGCCTTTTAAGTCCATTTGCATATGTATTTGCAACAATCATTGCTTTTACATCAACCAATACATATTTCAGTCAACATTTTCCTTGTGCAAAGAAAACTTATACATGTAATACAAATATGTACTTTACATTCAACATAATCTCATTGGCCATATCATAGCAATTATATAATTCAAATAAAGCAAATCAAGTCACATTACACGAAGCACGTAATAATCACACGAAGCACGTAATAATCACACGTACTAGAGAAATCATTTGATAATTAAACTCATATTTTCTTTTGATATTTAACCTCTAACTTATTGTTTCTCACTTCCTCAGGGGTCTCCAATATGATGTGAGCCTAATTAAATGTATACTTGGTCAATTTGTAGCTAAATGAACATAGTAAAACTTAAACAAATTGAAATATGCATAATTTGGACCACTAACTAGGATTTGGTACTATGGCAGTGTGACCTTTATGTGTTCAAAAGCTTATAACTTCTTCTATACTAGTCTAACTTATATTATTCTTATTTCTAATTAAAGCTACATATAGAGCTACAAAATATCTAAATTTCAGAGCAATTGGGGCATTATGTAATATTTGGTTCTATCCATGTTCTATTTTCTACCCTATTTCTGCCCTGTGGAAGTTTTGGGACACCAAATTGGCTTCTTCATATCTCACAATGTGTGAGTTAATTTTTATGAAACTTTGTATAAACTTATATATGTTGAAATGGAACATTTTTCATGTTGAAAAATTTCAACCATTATGCCTTTAAGGTCCTCATATTGTAGGATACTTGTGACTGTTCAAGAACAGGGTTGCCATCTGGACTAGTCTGAATTTTGAAGGCCATCTCTTACAAAATACATAACATATTAAGGTGATATTTTGTCAAAATTTATGTAAGACATATAGCTATAACTTCTATGTTTTGACAATTTACATATTATGTATATAAAGAGCTCAAAATGGGCAAATAATTGGATGGCATGTACTGGGCACTAAACAGGCATCTCAAATTATGGAACAAACATGACTCTCTTGACCATAACTCAACATACGCCCATAATTTGGTCATGAAATTTAGTATACAGATAGATAACGCAAAGGACTACAACTTTTATGTTTTGAGTTTCCTCAATTACAAAATTTATCAATTAGAAAAATAATCAATACCGTAGGTGATTCAGCTAGGTTCCACAACTGAACCAGTCTAAAAAACATGCTAATTTCTTTCCACAGACACCAAATCATGCAAAACTATTTACATAGCATACACTTAAGACAATCATTTACAAGTTTTATATTTGTGTTTCCCCAAAATCAGTTTCTAATATGAAGGAAACGGAGCACCAATATACTGACCCTAAAATAGAATCCAACTACAACACTTGCACGAAAAAGATCACCATCTTCTATCCTTAAAAAAAACTAGCAAGACAAGAAGAATACATGAATTACTTATGATCAGAAGGTCTGAATATGGCTCGAATTTGAGAGAAATATTGAAGAAGAACGAAGGGAAGGAGGAAATGCTGGCTACCATTGAGATAAGGCAGCAGCCCTCTTCTTTTGTGCATAACCAACCAAGCCAATTTGTCCTATTCAAAATTTTCTCTTTTTTTTAACTTTTCTGATTAATTAATTAATTTAATTATTTATTCATTTATCTATTATTAGTATTATTACTATTTCCTCTACATATTTACATGTACCTAGTCAATGCCAAATATACTATTTAATCAAATAGTTTAATTTAAACTAATCTAACTATGTCAAATTCTATTTATTTTGATTTAATCATTTTATGCTATTTAATTCCTAATACATTATCACCCTTAATAAATGTATGACTTGACATGTGCGACTTGCTCCTATTGTGATAAACCGATACGTAACAACTCTATTTTATGAGCACGTTCAAGCTAAAATCCAATGTATACATGTGCCTCACGTGAATGACATATATAAAAAATGAATATGTCCAAATGAAATGCATGTAATAATGCATGTGGAAAAGTTGAGGGTGTTACACGTAATACCTTGTCAGTCAGTTGATGTTGTTCCATATAAGATACGAAATAATATAAAACATATTCTTTCATAAATGAAAGTTTAGGAATATCTTGCTTAAGAGAAGTAGATAATGTTGGATTAGTTAAAAGCTCAATCTAACCCAATGTATGTATGTGGGATAACCATTGAGAGTCATTTGAATATCAGTTTTACTACTATTTGAACAAAAGGTGTTGGTTCAAAAGTATTCTATCTTTCAAAAGAAAGAGTTTCTTCTATAAGAAGATAGTGGGAGCAAGATTGAACTTAATAAAGTTCAAATATACTCAAGCAAACACGAATCAACTAACAAAGCCCAAATATGTTATTCATATAGATGAAGTAATAGTAAGACCTTATGAAACACAAGAGCTTCATAAGTAAAGTAGGGTATGAGTTGTTCCCAAGAGATATAGATCTCTTATAAGTGAACAAAATGGTCGTATTGTTCATAGAGGATGATGAGCTTGCTACTTATAAAGAGATTATGAAGAGCTCATAATATAACTAATGGCCATAAGCCATAAGTCGAATACGGATTCTATGACTGTAAACCAAGTATGGACTTTGGTTGCCACCTAATAGGACAAAGCCCATTAGGTGCAAGTGAGTCTTCAAGAAGAAGGCCGATATGGAAGGTAATGCAGTTGCCTATTAAGCTAGAATTGGTAGTTAAAAAAGATCGTTAAAGACAAAGGTTGGCTTTGATAAGACCTTTTACTCCATATACTATGCTTAAATCCATTATTTACTCCTAGCCATTGCTACTCATTGTGATGAGATTTTGCAAATGGATATGAAGACAGGTTTCATTATGGAAATCTGACTTAAGATGTGTACATGACACAACCTAAGAGATTCATATCTAATGATGGCTAAACAGGAGGCAAATTACAAAATCCATTGATGGATTGATATAAACATCCGAGAGTTGAAACATCCAAATTAATGAGGTAATCAAATAGTTTGTTTTTCTCACAATATGTGGATGAATCTTATGTTTTCAAGAAGGTTAGTGGGAGTGCCATAGTGTTTCTATTGAAGTATGTGGAAGACATACTATTAGTAGGAAACAATCTCTCATTTTAAGTTAGTCAATTTATTACTTTAAAATATTTCTCTAAGAAAGATTTCAAATGTAACCTACTAGAAAGGGATTAAGATCTATAGAGATAAATCTAAGAGGTTACGCAGTCTTTCTTAGTCTATATAGCTAAGATGCTAAAGTGGTTAGCATGAAATAGTCCACGAGATATTCCTATGATCAATAGGATTACTCTCTTTAAGTCTTTCTGTCTAAGGGCACGAGATAAATGGATGAGCACAAGTGATGCTTGATAAGTTTTGGCTATTGGATGCACTTTGTGTTATGCTATGCACTAGACCCAATGGATATCAAGCTTTAAGTTTCATGAATGGATGTCAATATGATCCTGTAAGGGTTTTATTGGTGAGTGTCAAGAATATCCTTAAATACTTGAGAAGGATTAAGGATGTATTATTGGTTTATGGAGAGAGTAAACTTATGGTAAGTAGTATTATGGATGCCAACATCCAATTCGACAAGGATAACTCAAAATCCTAGTCATGTAATGGATTCACATTAAATGGTTGTCTAGTCAATTGGAAGAGTTCCAAATAGGTGATGACTGCAGATTCCATAATTGAAAGTACATTATAGCTTCCAAGATAGCTGAGGAAGCAGTTTGGATAAGGGAATTCATCACAAAGTTGGAAGTGATTCCTAGTATTGTAAATCCAATATGATTGGAACAACAATAGAGCCATTGTATGTGCAAAGGAATCATAGTCTCATCAAAAGGTCCAAACATGTACTCAATCTTATCAATTGATTAGAGAAATCAATGGTATATATGATGTAATGGGACAAAGAGTTCCCATTGATCAGAAAATATTTCATCGAGTTACTACACCAAAACCCCAAAAGGAATATGATAGTCATATCCTCGCCTATGGTGTAATGTACAATGGCAATTGACTTTGGTGCAAGTAGAAGATTATTAGAGATATGCCCAAAAGGCAATCGCCTCAGGCACTTAGTGTACATATTCATAAAGGCATTCTTTCATTATATTAGTATTCATTTGCATATGAATTGATATAGATCTTAAACTGATAATGAAAGTCCATGATATGAAACATAGCATGAAGGAAATCATGATGGGATCATGATAATGAGATTCCTATCATGTGTAATTATGTTAGTATCTAAATTATTCCTAGTCGTAGGATCAATAAGATGGGACATTGTTGATCCGGATAAACTAGCACATTGTTGAGGTTCTCAAGGATATCTTGGATATTGATTATGTGCTTTGACTCCATTCCTTGTTGCCTCATAGAGGTTGCTCATAGGGTGGTGATTGGGTACAACTTGAGGTATTCGAAGGTAATTGGGTAGCCAATAATGGATTCACCACTCCTGATAGATGGAGAGTATACCCACGGCCTCTTGTCGGGATCATTACTCGTGAATCTCTGGCTAGAGTGAAAATGTCCTGAAGATGGTCTTTAGTGACATGTCTAATAGAGTAATGAGTCTCAAGGATAAGATCTAACATCACTTAGGCTAGGTATGACGTAGTCAGTCTAGCGGGAGCTGACACATAGTCCATGCTCTGAATCGAGTGGGGTATAGAATGGTGAAAGGATGAATTGTAGATATTGTTGTCTATGGAAAGGTTCGTAGTCAAACCATTGATTTTTCGGTCAATTGGGGATCATGATGTATTGCTAGATACTGTTCATGATTTGTTTAAATTATTTAATAATTTAAATAGCCAACATAACCGGGAATCTAATTGGTCACACGCTTTAGAGATGTAAAAAATGATTAAAACGGCTTTGGATGAGATCCAAAATATGAGAAAATTATTTTGAGTCGGTTCGCGATAAAATTGCGGAGAAAAAGTGCTTGGGGGGTTGACAGGGCTGTATGGGCCTACTGGCCTGGCAGGCCTATCGATTGGCCTGCGGCCTAGCTAGCGAGCAGCAACATGCCAATCACCCCGTAAATTGGCCAAAATGGCCATGGCACTATTCATGCCTCTTCAAATTCTTCTCCTCTCAATTTTGATATACTTTTCTGATTTTATTTTGGATCTAAAAGACCCCAAAAGATAGAAAATAGACATGGAAAAATTTTTAGGAGAAGAAAAATTTTTGGAGACAACAAGAAAATTAAAGAGTTTAATTTTGTTCTCATATGAACATACACCATTGCTAGCACTTTGAGGTATGTTCAAGCCATCTCCCTAGTAGTTTCATCCTCTCATCTTCGCATAGATATTGTTAGAGACAATCCAAGATTGGATTGTTGTGATTTGCTACAACCCAACAAGGTGAGAAGTTGAAGAAAAGTCAAGAAATTGTAAGGTATAATTTCTGAATTTTCCTTGATTAAATTTGTTTTAATTGTCACATGTAAAATCCTTTTATTTG
>CATIWF010180508.1:0-14936 GCA_949630135.1 Balakata baccata
TAGAAACATAAGAGGAAGTGCAACAACAAATACAATCATGTGTAGTGGGTGCTTTCCTAGGTGCATGCCTCTTATACAAAAAGGCATGGTTGGCCCTTTAAGTTTTTCCTCTTGAGCCTAGTGAGCATTTGCTGCTTTTCCTTTAAGTAGAGGCTTTAGTGTGTGATTTGTTTTTAGCCTTAGAACTATTTACCTCAGTTAGCTCTTCCACAACCTTTTGAAGTTTGGATAAATCATCCTTAAGTTTGGAGCTATTTTTCTTATGAAAATACTTTCTTTTTATATCTTTCTAATTCTAAACTCATGACTTCAATAAGATCATCATCATCATCATCACAAGCATTTAAAGTAAAAAAGGAAGAAGTGGAAGTTACCTTATTAGAGTTGTCCTCTAAAGCTATAAAGCACAAGTTGGCTACATCTTCTTGGCTTTCCTCATCATCACTTGATGTAGAACCATCCTATGTAGCTTTATGGCTCTTGTCTCCTCCATCCCTATGAGATTTGCCCTTGTACTTCTTGAGCCTTGGACATTCAGATTTGATCTGGCCTTTCTTCCCACATTCATAGCACTTCATCTCCTCCTTATTCTTATTGAAGTTAGATGAAAAGCCTTTGAACTTTGAGGGCTTTTGCTTGTAGTTTTTGATAGTCCTGTACTTATTGATTATCATTCTCTTTACTCTCTTATATAGCATGGCTATCTCCTCATCCTCTTCTTCACTTTCCCCATCATTACTAATGAGGTCAAAGTCTTGAACCTTTGAGGAGGTGGTGCTTGCCTTAAGAGCAAGAGGCTTTTTCTTCTCTCTTTCTCCTTTAAGCTCTTTTTTCCCACACAAGAGCCATCTCATGTGTTAGAAACTTGCCAATGAGTACATCGGTGGGAATGGTGCTTAAATCCTCATTGGCTTCTTCTATACCCGTCACCCTTGATCCATAGTCCTTCATTGGAAGACTTCTCAAGATCTTGTTATTTACATCTTCAACACTTATATGTCTTCCATATTTCTTCATGTTGTTGATAATAAAGAGTAGACAGTTTGTCATATATGATGGTCTCATTAGGCTTCATCTTGAAGAGTTCATACTCGTTTATTAGGAGTTGAATCTTCCTCGAACGAACTTGCTTTGTGCCTTCATGGTAGTTCTACAAAGTCCTCCACATATTATAGGTGGTTGGACAATGTTAAACTCTCCCACACTCCTCAAGAGAAAGAGAGCTTGCTAGGATGGCCATAGCCTTTTCGTTTTTACGTTTTGCTCTTTTGTGTGGCTCAGTCCATTCATCTCTTAGAAAAGGTTCACCTTCTCCTTCAATGTTCTTCCTTGTTGGTGGTGTCCATTCCTTATAAACACTATCCCACATATCAATTCCTTTACTATCCAAGTATGCCTTCATTCTAAATTTCCAATAGGCATAGTTTGACCCATCAAAGTAAGATTTGAGGCTTTCGAGTTCTTTTTGGGCCATTGTAGATCTTTGCTAGAGCTGATAAAGCTTGATTTCTAGACCTTGCTCTGATACCAATTGTTACCCAAACAATCACCAAGAAAGGGGGGAGGGAGGGATGAATTGGTGGGAAAATAAAAATTCTTGCATATACAAGGAAGCCAAAAAGATAGAAGAGATAGAGATAAGAATTCTATAGAGATTCAAGTGTTAACTAACCCAACTCTTCTCTCCAATCTCAATTTGGTATTCACTAATCTAACCACTTAGATTTATAAATGGAGTTTTAGCTAGCTTACTCCTAACTAGGTGTATTACCAAGGCTAACACTCAACCCCAAATTTTTCTTGTGTTTTTATGGCTCACACAATAACCAATTCCTTGTAATTTGGCTCACATTACCTAATTATAAGATAACCTAAGTGTTTGAAGATTAACACTTAAACCCTTACATAAATAATTAATAAAGAAGAATTGTGAAAATAAATTGCAAGAGTTTTGACACTTGGAAAGTAGTTAGTTGAATTAAATGGCTTTTTGGTAGGGTATTTATATTGATTACCCACCAATTAGCCGTTATAGAATAGTGCCATAACTATTTCTAACGTTCTCTTGCAAATGCATTAAATGATGTTTGCAAAGAGGGGTTCCTGATCGGGAACATAGCTTTTCCGGTTGGAAAATGGCCTATTTTGACATGTGACATCTTCTGGTTGGCTGAACCCTCCAACAACTAGTTCCTATTCAATTTTCCCAGTCAGGACTCCTTCTGTCCAGGTCGGGACTTGCTTGATGATGCCATAGCCGAGGACTTGGGTCTACCGGCCTTGAGTGATTCCCGGTCGGGACCTCAGTTAGTTTGACTTTGGTCATTTTGAGATTATGATGACTTGGCATATTTTGGTGGTGTTTCCTCTTCAATGATCATGTCCTTTTGAATATCCCAATCGGACTATAACATATCCCTGTCTAGAAATGGCATGTCCCGATTGGGATATCTCCTGTCTCGATCTGCTTCTGCTACTAGAACTTTGGAAGATCAGAAGGTAATGTTTTTTGTTCTAGACACATTTTCTGATCTATACTTGAATCCCGGTTGGGAGATACTTGTCTTTACAATTCCTCCTATGTTGTGATTGATCCCAAAGGAAGATAATACAACCAGTCCTTTGCTTTGTCGGTTAACAAAAAGAGGAAGGCCCTCAATCTCCTCTGTTACTCCTTGTGGTTTCAAGCTAGAACATACTGTTGCCTAAACAATCACCAAGAAAGGGGGAGGGGGATGAATTTGTGGGAAAATAAAAATTCTTGCACAGACAAGGAAGCCAAAAAGATAAAAGAGACAGAGACATGAATTTTATAGAGGTTCGGGTGTTAACTAACCCAACTCCTCTCCCCAATCTCAATTGAGTATTCGCTAATCTAACCACTTAGATTTATAAATGGAGTTTTAGCTAGCTCACTCCCAACTAGGTGTTTTACCAAGGCTAACACTTAATCCAAAATTTCCCTTGTGTTTTTATGGCTCACACTACCTAATTACAAGATAACCCAAGTGTTTGAAGGCTAACATTTGAATCCTTACACAAACAATTAATGAAGAAGGGTTGAGAAAATAAATTGCAAGAATTTTGGCACTTTTAGTAGGATATTTATATTGATTACCCACCAATTAGCTGTTACAAAGTAGTGTCATAACTCTTTCTAACGTTTTCTTACAAATGCATTAAATACTGTCTGCAGAGAGGGGTTCCCGGTCAGGAAATGGCCTATTTTGACACATGGCATCTTCTGGTTGGTTGAACCCTCAAACGACTGGTCCTTATTCAATTTTCCCAATCAGGACTCCTTCTGTCCAGGTCAGAACTTGCTCAATGATGCCATAGTTGAGGACTTGGGTCTGCTGGCCTTAAGTGATTCTCAGTCGGGACCTCAATTAGTTTGACTTTAGTCGTTTTGACTTTATGATGACTTGGCACATTTTGGTGGTGTCTTATCTTTAATTGTTATGTCTTTTTGAATTTCTCGATTGGACTATAACATATCCCAATCTGGAAATGGCATGTCCCGGTCTGCTTCAGCTACTGGAACTTTGCAAGATCAGAAGGCAATGTTTCTCAGTCTAGACATATTTCTTGGTCTGTACTTGAGTCTCGATCATGAGTTACACGTCTGTAGGAAATGCTTGACTTGTTCAATAAGGAATTTATAACCAAATATATTGAAACTTTGAACACTATCAAAACAACATTAATGAAGATATTAGTGACATTTAATTTGATTGTCAAGATAAAAATAGAGAGCAATCACCCTAAGGTTAACACATACCATATGAAATTCTTTTAGATATTTGTGAAGATCTTCTCCTGCAAGACCACAAAAGGTAGGCAATAAGTGAATCAAACCAAATTTTAATTCAAAACTTACCTCAAGATTGGGAGACTCAATGCATAAGGGCTGTTGGCGCAAGTTTGGATTTGCCAATCTCCTTAAAGTTTGTTCAACAACAACCATGGTTTCTTCTTTTGAATCATAATCAAGTTTTAGATTAGATGAAGAAGAGGCTGATTTTTGTTTAGTTTATTTCCTTAATCTACGGCCTGTCTTCTCAATTTCAGAATAAAAAATTAGTTCACTTGTGCGAGAAGAATGTGGCATAAATACGAAAAATTCATATTAAATAATTGTTGCCAATCCCTGGCAACAACGCCAAAATTTGATAGCTGTTGAGACTAACGAAAAATAAATTCCTACTCTTTCAAAAATAAATTTGTAAATAGTGAGAGTAGGGTCAAATCCATATAGATTGTGAATTAATAAATATGAGTTTTAAATGAACAAAGAAAATAAAAGTTAGGGGATTTTAGAATTGAAGAAAATAAAATGCAAATTAATAGAATTAAAATCAATCAAGAGAAATTTCAGCCAAACTATATCTTAGAATTGGTTTAAATATATTGATCATTGAATAAAAAGATAGTTTTTCAAATTAAATAAATTAGTTATGAATATTAACAAGCTATAATATTCTGCATTTTCTTACTTTGTAATTTAAGTGAGAAAGCTCTACACTTAAACTTTATTTAACAATCAGCCTTAAACAAACTCTTAAGATTTAGATTGTAAATAGTATTAAGAATTAGAAAAGTCACCAATTCTATTCAATAAGACACAAGCTCGTTTATTTAAAATAGATAGAATATTTCCACCAATACTCTATAATAACTTGTTTTCGTTAAGAACATTGATTTGCCAATTTGTTGGATTAGTTAAACAATTAAGGATTTAATGACCCAAATAACTAGAATTTCTTCGTCAAACAAATAAATTAAATAAGAATAGAAAATATTTAGATACTTAAAATGGAAAATAGATGAAGAACAATTTCTCACAATTTATTTAAAACCAATCTTTGACAACCTTGACTAAAAAAAATAAAACTAGGCACACATGGCTAGAAAATAAAGCTAAGATAAAAAGAAAATATGGAAATTAGAGATGATGAATGAGAGATCCTTTTTTCCTTTGATTTAATATCTATTTATAGGAAACGAGTCCTAAACTAAATAAGAATGAAAATCCTAAAAGAACTAAACAAGAATTAAATATACTAAATATGCAACAAGATCACACTGATCTAGAAAGACAATTAAAAGAAAAATCTCTAAGAAAATTGGAATTAAATTTGAATAAAATCTCATCTCTCTTCATTTTTCTCCTTTTAGCATGGGTACGCTAGAACTCATTTTCTTTGATAATTTGTAGCTAATTGACAGTTACGATTTATTGCTTGATTCTCTTTTTAAAATCTTCCAATTCAACGTATTTCTTCCTCATTTGATAATTTCCTTAGCAAAAACAAAATAGGAGATTAATTCATACATTATAAATTATATTTATCTTAAAAGTGCAAGAATTAAATATAAAATATATATCTTTTTTAGCATTCATTAATCTCTTAAGCTTGCACACTTTGGAACTATCTTCAGAATCAAATCTTTTAGGTTGTTTTATATAAATTTCTTCTTGAATAAATACATTGAGAAAAACAGTTTTGATACACATCTTTCATATCTCATAATCATAGTATGTTGCAATAACTAAGAGTATTTGAATACTTTTAAGCATGGCTACGGAAGAGAATGTCTCTTCATAGTCAATCACTTCCCGTTGGCGGTACCCATTTGCTACAAGTCTAGCTTTATAAGTATTAATATTCCCTTCAGAATCTATTTTGTGCTTATAAACCCATTTACAACTTATTGGAATTATTTCTTTAGGTGGGTCTACAAGTTCCCAAACATGATTCTGGTACATGAAATTTATCTTAGCTTGCATTGCTTCTTGCCACTTAAGAGCATCAATGTCAGTAGTTACCTCTTCATAAGTGATTGGATCTTCTAGTTGATCATTACTGGCAAATATGAACAATTCTTGATCATGTTCAATAGTAAATTCATACCATCTAGGAGGGCGTGAAGCTCTTTTAGATCTCCTAGAAGCTAAAGTGATATCCTTTATCGTATTAGGCTCAATTAGCTTATCAATCTCCATTGGTTCAGCCACTTGGATTTATTTTTCGGATGACTCTTCATCCAAAACAATATGTCTGTGTTTGCCTCCTTCTTTAAGAAACTCCTTTTTAAGAAAGATGACATCTCTACTCACAACAACCATTTGTTCGTTAAATAGATAGAAATAATATCCTAAATTATTTCTAGCAACAACATATTCAACAAATCGGCCTTTAGTGGACCGTGCCTCTAACTTATCTGTATTTTGCCTTTTAATATAGGCAGGACAACCCTATATCTTAAAATGAGATAATATAGGAGTTTCACCTATCCATCTATCATATGGAGCGGTATCCACAGATTTAGAAGAAACTCTATTAATAATGTATAATGTTGTTTCCAGAGCATATCCCCAAAAAGAGATAGGCAAGTTAGTATAACTCATCATACTGCGTAGAATGTCTAATAACTTACGATCTCTTTTCACTCACACCATTTAGTTGAGATTTTCCAGGTGGAGTGAACTGTATGACAATTCCATTTTCTTTGAGATAATCATTAAATTCAGTACTTGAATATTTACCACTTCGATCCGATCGAAGTGCTTTAATATTCTTTCCTAATTTATTTTCTACTTCGGCCTTATATTCCTTGAACTTTTCAAAAACTACATATTTGTATTTTAATAAATATAAATACTTATATCTAGACTTATCGTCTATAAAGGTAATGAAGAATCGATAACCTCCTTAGGTCATTTTCTTAAATGACACAAACATCAGTATGAATTAATTCAAGAAAGTTCTCAGCACATACCATTTGACCAGCAAATGAAGCTCTAGTCATTTTTCCTTTCAAACATGACTCACAAGCAGAATCATTAGACGTAGAATCCAAACCTTTTAGGATTCCCATGTCTACCAACTTATGGATCTTTGC
The DNA here is from genome assembly GCA_949630135.1 of Balakata baccata. Classification (NCBI taxonomy): domain Eukaryota; kingdom Viridiplantae; phylum Streptophyta; class Magnoliopsida; order Malpighiales; family Euphorbiaceae; genus Balakata; species Balakata baccata. The sequence continues at coordinate 6,907 of CATIWF010180508.1, forward strand.
ATTAGAAATATGACTAAGTCTTAAGTGCCATACATATGTCATACTTGAATCATCATACTTAGTTTTATTAGAATTGTCATTTATGTTGCTCAATAATAATTCTTTATTATTTATCTTATTAGGCTTATCATAATATAAATAATATAAGCCATGATATTTAGCTCCAATGCCAATAAGATTTTCATTAAAATAAATGTAGCACACATCTTTGCAGAACAATAATTCATAATTGTTGTTTGTCAAAGCAAATACAAAAATAATGTTCTTATAGACTTTAAGAATATACAAAACACATCCGATAATAAGATTACATGATGGTTTAACAAAATAGAGATATCTATCACTTGCTCAACTGCAACTTTTGCTCCATCACCAAGAGTAAGCTTTATTTCCCCATCATATAGCAACTTTCTATGCCTTAGATCTTATACAAAGGAATAAATATGAGTAGTTGCTCCCATGTCTAAGATCCAAGCATATGATGAGTTAAAAGAACGATTATAATTTAAATCAATATTTAAATTCAAAGGATGAGAAATTCTTGAAGGACCTGTAATCCCTTTGCTCTTAATCTTCTCTAGACTACTTAGATAAACCGGCCAATTTCTCTTCCAATGACTATCCTTTTGATAGTGGAAGTAGGTTCCTTTGTCAACCTTTGCTTTAAGTTGGCCTGAAGCTAGAGCTTTTGCCTTCCCCATTTTAGGATGCAAAGAAGAGGGACCGAAACTTTTTCCCTTAGTGGCCTTTTTCTTCTTTAAGTGAGAAGAAGAAGTTGCTACTAATACTTCTGCCTCTTTCTTTTAGGGATTAACTACAGTATTTTGGTGATAAACTAGATTTTGTTGCAGCTCTTGCAAAGTGTATTCCACTTTGTTCAAATGGAAGTTTGAAATGAAACTTTCATAAGAATGTGGAAGTGATGCTAAGATACAGTTTATCTTAAGCTCCACATGCATGAACAAATTGAGATCTTCAAGGCAATGCATAAGCCTTATCATCTCACCAACATGTTCACCAACATCCCGACCTTCCTTCATTTTCATTTGGAATAATCTATTGGAATAGTTCAAGCGGGTAGTCCTTCTAGTCTCACCATAACTTTCGTTCATTAGCTCCAAAATATCATCACAAGCTTCTATCTTTTCATATTACTCATGGAACTAATTTTCCATAGAAGCAAGTATATAGCACTTTGTTTGAGTGTTTTTATTAATCTAATCCATGTATTATTGTTTTTCAGCCTCACTTGTATTAGCAGTAAGCACTATAGGTTTTTGCTTACTAGCAACATCCTATAAGCACTACTGGAGAAGTACTAGCTTAAGATTCCTTAACCAGTCCACATAATTAGGCTCAGTGAGCCTATTACTGTCCAAAAGTAATTGGAGTGGTGATGGTATAGTCATATTATTAGAGAAAATAGCTGTAGAAAGAATAAAATATATTAGTTTAATTATATATTAATGGCCAAACCAATTAACCAAAATGATTTGGACATATAATCATAGTGGTTTCTCCCACTAATTTGGTACATCCTACATTTTCCTCATAGGAAATGGAAGTTCCATTGGGGTGAACTTTTAGTGGGTAAATTAGGTCTCAATAATACTCTAATTAATATTTCTCAACTTCCCATAGCGGTATTCTTGGAATATTAACATATTAATAAGATGACAACTCCTTATCAAATATAACAATTGTAAACCCAATTTATTTCCTTTTTAACTGGCTCCTAATACACTAATCCCTAGTTTCACAAAATGGCATTTTGGGCTAACATATTAGATGAATCCTACACATGATATCAGTAGAACAAATGGACTCAATCTAGTGTCATTTAGCTTCACAAATGACATTCTTACAATACTAGATGTCCATTCATTCTACAAGTCAAATACATTATTTGACCTTATCATTAATATACAACAACTTGCATATTAATGTTCCCATGGAGAGCCTCAATAAACATCTTATATCTTTATTGGATTCATTATATTTGGGAAGATCACTTGGTCTTTTAACCTAATTTTAAGTCTCACTTTGCATATTAACCAGATTAAAAATCTACTAACATCCATAAAGCAGTAAATTTATCTTTGAATTATCACATAGTCCAATTTTAAGGTTAATGTTTGTACATTAGTCTTTTTCATATCATATCTCATATGGTCATAAAAAGGTAATCATATCTATACTATGATAGTTATGGATTTATAAACATACACATGGTAATAGATTAAATAAAATGCATTCTACCCATTTTGAATATGCACTTTATGTTTCGTAAACAAATGTGAGCTCATTATATAATAATATTATATAATATTTAAATTAAATTAATTTTGGAGTCAATATATCTATATATATTTTGTGAGTATACTTTTATACTCATCTCATCCAAAAATGGATTTTGTACATAAATGTTGAATTTTTGCAACAATTTGGAGAAATCAACCATATAAATATATATATATATATATTAATTATTTTTAATCCAAAATTAACATTTAAAGCTCTATTATTCAATCATTTACCATATATATGTTATCAATAGTGTGTATACCCTAGTGCATTCACTTTTTTTTATATATTAAATAATGTACCATAATGGACACGTGTATATTTTACATTCATAATAAATAAAATATTCAAGTTGTTGATTAAATTATGAATATAGCAGTTACATTATACTATGAAATGTACAACCCAAATATTATCCACATAGAATTTATTATCAAGTTGTTGATAATAATGAGATAAATATCTCTGTTAAAAGATAATCTTAAAAATATTCATAACTAGAAAAGAACAGTGAATTGGGTATTTATTGAGCCTCTAGGTTATCATATGAGCCATTTTGAGGAGGAATCTCATTTTTCATGATATAATGATATCTAGATAAATCAGTAAGTTCTTAAAGAGTTAATAGTATCGAACAATGATGCTTGATAATAATTGCACAGGTAGTACTCAAATTCAACAAGTATTATCTTTGTTATAATATATGAGTTTTTTTTATGACTCTAAGTCATTTGACTTAATGTGTCAAGATTGTCCTTTCATGGGTAGCTGTGGAGGTGCTTTTACCTTATACTAGGCTATCCACGCTTAGTAATCCGACTCGTAGTCACTACAATTAGTTATATAGTAAGACATGAGATTACCAATAGTAGGTCTCGTTACCCTACAACACCAGGGTAAGATCATAATGGAGTTTATATTTTGGTTTTGATAAAATAAATTTCTGGTCAGAAGAAATATGACTTATTAGATATAAGATCAATATTATTAGTTAGACTAATAATGTTAAGTCTTATTTTAATCAGAACATAAATAACCACTTATTAGTATATTGACCAATAGAATTTGACACGCTGTGACCATAATCAATAATGAGATCATAATGAGAGGACTTAATATTATGATCTAGAGGTTAAATTAATATTTAAGATTTTATTGGTAATTAAAGGAGAATTCCAGAAGGATATTATGATCTAGAGGTTAAATTAATATTTAAGATTTTATTGGTAATTAAAGGAGAATTCCAAAAAAATACTTAATGTGTCCAAATATACAAGAAATTCAGAAATGTGTCCGATATAATATTAATGAGCTAATATTATATTTTCATTCCGATAAAATTCTTGACTTTATAAGTCACATCCAAATTAATTTATTTGGCTAGTCAATATTTATGATGTAAGGATTAATTTAATTGAGAATTAAATTAGAAATGATCACTTATATTATTTGAGTTAAAATTAATATTGATTAATTTTAACCACTTCTCTTATATAATTTTAATTAAAGTGTTACTTAAAATTATCATAATTTAATTAAGTTGTTAGTTAATTTAACCACAATGGTATATTAAAGTAATTACCATGATTAATGTGGTATTAGTTCTTTCACAATCTTTTTCCATGTATGTGCCACTTTGCATTAAACCATTAATGCATTTTGCCACTCTTGCCAATAAAAATAATACACTTTGTATTATGACATTAATATGTATTTGTCACTTACATTATACCATTAATATATTTAGCCACCTCACCTTGCCACCTTGTATTAATGTAATAAATGCAATTTTATCTCTTGCTTACTCTCACTTATCTAAAAGATAAAGCATGTAATGAAATAAAAAGATAAAAAAACGTGAGAAGCAAAAGGGGAGAAAAAGAAAAAAGAGAGAAAAAGAAGAAAGAAAAAAAAAAAAAAAAGAGAGAAAATTCATCTTGTTCTTGAGAAAAAAAAATATTTGGTGATCATATATCTTTGACTAGCAAATGAGTCTCATCAAAACAGCTCAAGTTTTTAGTCTTTTTGCTTGATTTGTATAATTTGTAAACTCAGTTCTGAAAGATTTGTTATAACTTTTTTATTTTTCATTTTGTTCTAAAAATTATGGAATGATCTTGACAAATATATATTATCTATAAATGTTACAAAATATAATTTTTTTAAAATTATAGATAAATGCTCGAGGTTAATATACAAAGTAAGTTTGTCATGCAAAGTGTGATTGCATATTTTGGTTAGAATAAAAATTTTTGAAATCTCTATTTTTTACCGATACCTAGAGATTTCCTCGATCCAAAAATTGCTTCCACTTCCAATAATATAATCATATCACATGCAATAAAAAGAAATTAATTATGCAATTTATAATCATATTGCAATTGCTAGAAAAATTCATACCCCAAAATGGAAAATACAAATTAAATTCCATTTTGGAAAATTTTTCTTGTTGCTCTTCAAAATTTCAGGCCTCCATACTCTAAAGGAAAATTTTACAATATATCTTGTTGGCATACCAAGACCTATAATTATAAATATATTAATATTACAAACCAATACATGAAAATAATATAACTCATTAAACATTTGAAAATCCAAAACAAAAAGAGAAAAAATAGCATGTAACATCAACTTGTAACATAACATATTGATCAAATCTAAAAGAACAACAAAAAAATCATCCATAACCAAATCGAGCCTACTAATATAAAAGAGAGTTATTTTGCTTAAAAGATCATGGAAAGACTTTGATACCAATTGTTGAAAGCGTTTTTGGATTGAAGGAAGCTCTAAGTCTCGATTAAAATAGAAATTTCAAAATTTTTTTGTGTCAATTTCATTTGCCAAACTGAATTTAGAGTATTAGAACGGAAAGTGGTATTGGCCAGCAACTGCCACAGATATAAATGTTTTAAATTATACAATTTTGAACCATTTAATTCAAAATATTTTATGGAATTCATATATGTTCAAACATATTTTGAAAGATAATAAATATCGTGAAAATTATGTGAATCATACTCAAACTGAAAAACCAAAATTGTATCTTGAATCAGTCTATGACTTCAGGAATTGGTAATTTTATGATTTATTTGATGGAAGAGGAAAATATATTTGGATTGAGAGGAGTTCTAAGTCTCGGTCAAAATTATAATTTTTAAAATTTTTTTAATTTTACCGAAACACGCAATCAAATATTGCATGACATGAAAATACACTTTTCATATTAACCTTGAGCATTTATCCATAACTTTTAGCAAAACATATTTTGTAATATTTATAGATAATATTTATTTTGTTAAGATCATCCCATGATTTTTGAGAACAAAATGGAAAATAAAACGATTAAGACAAATATTTTATTACTAAGCTCATCAAAGTGCAAATCAAGCAAAAAGACCAAAAGCTTTATTTGCGTTAATAAAACTCCTTTGCTAGTCCCAGATGTATGATCACCAAAATTTTTCTCCTAAACCGAAGAAGAGAAATTGAGAGAAAAATAATTTTCTCCTTAGGAACCATTTCTTTTTACTTTTGACTTCTTTTAAAAAAATAATTTTATTTATGATGTAATAATGGTGCAACAATTGCATAGCTCATTTTCTAGCTAACACCATTAATTGTATAATCAATCATCTCTTCTATTAACAATGGTAATTACTTTAATATATCATTATGGTTAATTTAATTAAATTATAATAATTTTAATTAAAATTATAAATAGGAGAAATAGTTAAAATTAATTAATATTAATTTTAACTCAAAAAGTATAAGTAATCATTTCTAATTTAATTCTCAATTAAATTACTCCCCACATCTTAAATATGAACTAAACAAATAATTTATTTTGGGTGTGACTTATAAGGTCAATAATTTTATCGGAATAAAAATATAATATTAACTCCTTAATATTATATCAGACATTATTTCCAAATTCTTCGTATACCTGGATACATTAAATATTCTTCCGAAATTCTTCTTTTAATTAACGATAAAATTTCAAATATTAATTTGACATTTAAATCATATATTAAGCACTCTCATTATGATCCCGATATTAATTAGGGTCATAGCATGTCAAACCCTATTAGTCAATATACTAATGAATGATAATTTGCATTCTGATTAAAATAAGACTTATCATTATTAATCTCATTAATAATTCAATCTTACATTAAATAAATCATATTTCTCCTGGTCAGAAATTTATTTTACCAGAACCAAAATATCAACTCCATTAGGATCTTGCCCTAGTGCTACAGGGTAATGAGTCATACTATTGGTAATCTCATGTCTCACTACATGACTAATTGTGGTGACTATGAGCCGGATTACCAAGCGCAGATAGCCCAGTACAAGGCAAGAGCATCTCCATAGCTACCCATGAAAGGACAATCTTGACACCTCAAATCAAAGGATTTCAAGTCATATAAAAATCATATATTATGACCAAAATAATAACTGTTGACATCTAGCACTATATGTATAGTTATTATCAGGCATCACTGTTCGATACTCTTAACTCTTTAAGAACCCACTGGTTTATTTAGATATCATTATATCACTGAGAATGAGTTTCTTCCTCAAAATAAACCATGTGATAACCTAGAGGTTCAATGAATGCCCAATTCATTGTCCTATACCAGCTATGAATATTTTTAAGATTATCTTTTACCAGAGATATTTATCTTATTATTATCAACAACTTGATAATAAATGCTCTGTAGATAATCAAATGGTTGTATATTTTATAGTATAATTAACTACTGTATTCATAATTTAATCAATAACTTGAATATTTATTTATTATGAATGTGAAATATACATGTGTCTATTGTGGTATATTATTTAATATATAAAAAGCAGTGAATACACTAGGGCATACACACCACTGATAACAGACTCCCACTTGTCTAAGACTTATCTTCTGAAGATGGTGGTTTAACTGTGCCTGTGTCATAGGCTTCGTGAATGGATCAGTTGCATTGTCAGTTGATGGAACTTTCAGCACTGTGATATCACCTCGCCCAACTATTTCTCTGATTAAATGATAATGTCGAAGCACATGTTCGAAGTTCTTATGAGACCTTGGTTCCTTAGATTGTGCAATTGCCCCATTGTTGTCATCATACAAAAGAATGAGACTCTGAATAAATGGAACCATATCTACATCCATTAGAAAGTTCTTCAACCACATGGCTTCTTTGGCAGCATCTGAGGTTGCTATGTATTCGGCCTCTGTAGTAGAATCAACAATTGTCTTTTGCTTGTAACTTTTCCATACTACTACTGTATAATGGTAAACACATGCCCTGATGTGGACTTCAATTCATCCTTATATGATTGAAAATAAGAATCTATGTATCCAACCATACTCAGATCGTTTCCTCCATAAACCAAAAATAAATCTTTAGTCCTTCTCAAGTACTTAAAGATTGCCTTAACTACTGTCCAGTGATCTTCACCTGGATCAGACTGATACCTACTAGTCAAGCTAACAACAAAGGCTATATCTGGTCTAGTATACAACATAGCATATATTAGACTGCCAATGGCTGAAGCATATGGTATGTCAGCCATTCGTACTCTTTCTTTAGGAGTTTTTGGACTCATCTCCTTAGAAAGATGCACTCCATGACTCACAAGTATTAATCCTCTTTTGGAATTTTTCATCCCAAATCTTGTTAGGATCTTTTCTATATAGAGGGTTTGTGAGAGCCCTAACA
>CATIWF010180523.1:0-21945 GCA_949630135.1 Balakata baccata
TTCCTAATTATATTTTAACTAAATAAACTACATCAACGAAATTTACGTATTAAAATTTAATTGAGCAACTTATTATTTATATTTTTCGCTCGAAATAATTTATTTATACTAATTAACCCTAATTAGCAAACGTTACAAAGAGTTTCCGCTATTAAGGAAGCCAATGAAGATTTAAGTAAAATGTCCATTGATGTGTTCATTGGCAAGCTTCTCACACATGAGATGATTTTGGCAAAAGACAAAGAGATAGAGATTCAAAAGGAGAAGAAAGTTTTAGCTTTCAAAGCTTCAACTTCAAAGTATTATGAAGATAAAAGCTCTAGCCAAGAGAAAATGAGTGAAGAAGATAGTGAAGGGATCGTCAACCTTATGAGAAGATTAAAGCTTAAGGAAAAGAAAAGGTATGATAATAACTTCAATCATTCCTTCAAGTACTCAAGACACAAGAGGAGTTCCTATATAAAACAAAGAAGGCATAAGCCCTCAAGTGAAGGAGAAATTGACTCCTCTTGCTTCATGGCTCTACAAGAAGACTCCTGTAAGGTATGTTCTACATCTCAATCTTTTGATAACATGCATGATGATGATGATGATGATATTTTGATTAAAGTTATGAACCTTGAAATTGAAAAATTTAGAAAGAAAAGTATTTTTCATAAAAACAAGTATTTGGATTTGAAAAATGATTTTGATGATATATAAAAAATTATTTTAGAGCTTAAAATATCTAATGAATTTCTTAGGAAATCATCAGATGATCTTTTATCAAAACCTTCAATCTCTTCCTTGCTTAAAGAATATAATATGTTGAAAAATGAGGTTGAAGAGCTTAGAAACTCAATTTTAAAATTTCACAAAGTTGGATACACTTATTGTATCTTAAAGATCTCCTCTAGTGAGATACGGTTTAAGCTTTAATGGAGCTTCAACATCGTCATCTCCACCTAACTTAATATTTGTTAAGGCTAGCACACCACAAACCTCATCCATTGAGGTAATTGGCTCTAAAGCCAAAGACAAGGCATACATCAAAGCCACTACTTAAAAGAAGAGTAGTAAAAGCTCATATAGTCCAAAAGAAAAATCTCAAAAGACAACTATGTCTTTTTGTATAAAAGACATACATATAAGGTTACACATACTACACAATATTATGCTTGCTCACATTCACATTCTTTTCATGTTATGAAACCTAAACCTCATTGAAAGTGGCAAGAAACGTTTAAGTCCAAGTAATGCTACTATTGTATGAGAGTTGGACATATAAACAAACATTGTTTTATAAGAAATGCTTATTGGGAACCTTTTAGAACTAATCCCTATGGACCCAAATTTCAATGGATACCAAAAATTGTTTGATTCTTTTATAGGTTCCCCATAAGTGGTCAAAGACACATACTTAACAAAATATCTTCTCTCAAGTGATCAACCCTATTAAATTCAAACTTGGCATAAAGTAAGTAGGAGCTACTTAAAGAAGAGATCACAAGAGAAGAATTCAATCTCTATGAAAAAGTGCTTCAAGATCATGGAACGGTCTTCATATCAATAAACATTCTCTAAACTCATATTCTATGCTTTGAGATGATATACTTATCTTGATATTTTTGATATGTGTTTGTGTGACCAGCAATTGGTATCATTTGTTAGCAATTGATAACATTTGTTATTTTCATATACTTGATATGTTTTATATATATATATATATATATATATATATATATATATACTATAATCTTTTGGTATCATGTTGTTTAATCTTTTAATTTTCTCTCTTTATGTCCTATGTATTTGATCATATGCTATACTTGCTTATATTCTTTTTGATCTTGACAAAAGAGAGAAATATAAGAAAACATAAGCAAAATATAAGAACATAAAGGGAAGAGGTCTTTTGAAAATATTGAGATCTAAAAAGTGCTATTTTTTTTAATAATGGAACATGATAATTAAAATGGATTACCTTGAAACTGACATAATTGCTTTTCAATATGTTAATTTCTTTTTTTTATGCTCAATTTTATTATTTTGTTTAGTTTGATTATCAAAATAAAAAAATGGGAGATTGTTGAATTATGGGATCCTTGATCGCCCTTAGAGATTCGTTGTCGCATATGGGCACGACATCGGTGCTTGACAGCCCAACCTGTTGAGGTACTCAGGTGCCTTGCGAAGCCCCTCATGTTCGTCCACCATTCAGTAGTAGGCTCTGTACTGCCATGGTGAACTGTGGAGGGTGCCCTACAAGAATCCACTTTGAATTTAAGGAAATAAAGTTACGCCTACGTCACAAGTAATTACTTTTGGTCTAGTGGTAAGCGTTTGATCCTAAAATTGATATCAGAGTGAGGTTGTAGGTTCGAATCCCCCGGGTGTTATTGGAGGGGAGATTGTTGGATTATGGGATCCGTGATCACCCTTAGAGATTCGCTGTCGTGTATGGATGCGGCATTGGTGCTTGATAGCCTAACCTGCCAAAGTACTCAGGTGCCTTGCAAAGCCCCTCTTGTCTATCCACCGCTTATTATTGGGACTCTATGCTTTCGTGGTGAACTGCGGGGGTGCCCTACTTGAATCCACCTTGGGTTTAAGGAAATAAAGTTACGCCTTTGTCATAAACAATTGTTTTGGGCCAAGTGGTAAGTGCTCTAAAATATTTTATTATTTTGCTTAGTTTGATAGTCAAAATAAAAAAAGAGGATATTATTGATCTTAAGGTGATTGATTTCTATTTTGATCTTGACAATCAAATTAAATATTACTAATATCTTCGTCTAGTATTGTTTTGATAGTGCACAAATTTTTAAGTTAATTGGATTTAATTTGCTTAGTGAATAAATCGGTCAAATATTGAAGGTTAATTTCCCCTTCGGGAAAATGTTTCCCCTCAGGAAGTGCTCAATTTCAGTATTTCAAGCTTCAAGTTAAAAGTTCCAGAAAGTTGTTCCGACCGGAAAACATATTTTCATGACCGAAAAACTCTTGTCTCGACTGAAAAATTTGACTGAGACTAGTTGTTAAAGAAAAGGACAAATCCAAGGTCACCACGTATAAGGCTCCAACGAATATATGAAATTTCCTATTAGAAAATATGGTTTTCCGACTGAATAACTGTCTTTGTCATACAACTTTTAATCATTCATCTTTAGAACGTTAGAAATAGTTTTGAAATCATATATAACGACTAATTGGAAAGTAAACATTATAAATAGATCTCTCAAAAGTCTTAGAATATAAGAGTTTTATTTTAAGTATGTCAAAATTCTTATAAATTTATTTCCTAACTTGCTTTGTAAAAATATTTAAGTGTTAACCTTAAATACTTTGGTAGAGGTTGTAAAAGTGAGTTTAGTGAAAAAAATTCATGTTTTGGTGGTGTGTAAGACTGTTCAAAACATAATGAATTGGTTGTTATGTGAATCATTAAAATACAAGGAATTTGGGTTCGGTGCGAGCCTTGTGAAAACACTTAATTGTGGGTGAGCTAAAACAACTCTCTAGTAGTGAGTTAGTTAGGAAACTTTCTTATATCTCTAGTTGAAATAGTAGAACTCTCAATTGTAGTTAAGAAGAAGAATTGGATTTGTTAACACCCGAACCTCTATAAATCTTGTATGTTTTTGCTTCTTTCACTATTCCGCATTTATTTTTGCTCATTGCTCAAACATTCAAAGAAATTAATTACTCCAAAAAATTTTATTTGCCATCAATTTAACCCTTATTCTTAGTGCACCATTTGTCTAACAATTATTATTATTATTTTGTATAATATAGTATTTATACGAGTTAAATTATTTATAAAAATAATTTTTAGTTTTTGCCAATCTAATTAGATATTATAATATATAATAATTTCTCATTTTAATAATAAATAAATTATATTTAAAAGTTTAAATTATCATTTATATAAAGAGAGTGAGTAATATTAACTTTATTTTTTTATTATTTGTTAACTCCTAAAATAATCAATATTATTTTTTTAATTTTTAAGCATAAGGTGAAATTGATTATATATATTTAATTAACAATAAATTCTTAATATTTAATAAAAGGATAGAATTGGAAATTAATTGTTAAATCCACAGATTGTGATTATTGAACCAAATATGGTATAAGGAAAATTATATTATCAATCCATAAATTTTATAATCAAAACAAATGATAAAATTATTATAATCCATGGATTTTATGAAATCTATTTATTTTAAATTTCTTAAATTCAAATGTTGTCTTATTAAATTTATTAGAAATATATATTTTATTGTTAAAAGTTATTATATAAACAAAAATTTGCCTCCACTAAGATTAACTTTTGGATTCACCCCTAAGTCTATATAAAATTTACCAAAAATTTACCGAAATTTACTTAAAATTTACTAGAGATATACTCAAAATTTACTATAAAATTAGTGAAAGTTAAAGTTATATAAGGTTTATTCAAAGTTTACAAGAGATTTACTCTACATTTAGTTAATCTCTCAATTAAAAATTACTAAAAATCTGTCAAAATTTACCTAAGTAAATATCCTTAATGAATTTAATTAAATATAAATTTATATATTTTCCTTTAGTGATTAAATTAATTAAATAATGATTAAAAATAAATAAATGTATATATAAGAACAAATGTTGGTAATCTAAGTTAATAAAATTCTTAATGCATATTTAAAATATAGAAAAATATCATTTTTTTTCTCAATTGTATTAAATACACAATAATTTCTATATTTAATAAAAAATCAATAAAAATAAAAACAAAAACATTAGAAATAAAAAATCAGAAAAATTTAGGTAAAATTGAAAAAACATTCAACAATGGTAAAATTTTCTCTTAGAATTTTGATATTTTCTAACATGGAAGGCCCAAAATATCTTCTCTTTAAAAAAAAAAAAAGTAGTTACTTTTTCTATTTTATTTTCTTCAATTGAAATATTTATACTTCATTATCTTTTATTTGGACAATAGGGTCAGGAAAAAAAAAAAGAAATTCAGAATTTCTTATATGCATTTCAATGTGGTTCATATTATTGATGATAATATATTATACTATCATAAATAAATAAATCTTTTATTATTGTTCTACTTATTATAAAAATAATAACACTTCATCTGATTTAAAAATGAAAATAGTTTATAGCTTTGAGCGAAACTATTGAGATTTATTCAAATGTAAAAGTTTTAAGCACTATAAATATATAGAAATATATATATAAAAAAAAAAGAATAGACAAAAATCTAAACATTTATTTGGAGAGTAAACCTTTTAGTAAATTTAATTTACTAAAGAAATTAACTTACACCAATGTGAAAAACTCAAGTATTAATTTGATAGCCTATGGAAGTCTCAGGTTTTAATACTTGAATTTACACTAAGCGACTTTATTTATTAGCTAGCCCATTTATAATGCGTATTTCTAAGAATTTGGAATGAAGCATCGTGTTAAAACCTTTGTCAAACAGCTAGACAAACCTTTGAGGATTAATATGCATTCCCTCAAAAAGATTCAGAATTCATAACACAGCCATAGCGCTGTAATTTCTTTGGGGTCAAAAAATTGCTTCGAACCCTGAAGTTAACAGGACTCACCCCTGACTCGGTTCAGCATTTCACAAAAGAGGATATCACAAATTGAATGGTCAAAAACAGGCCTCAATCAAGCTAGGTAGAAAGAAAATAAAATTAATTCTTGGTCATTAGTTCATTTATTGTCTCAAGAACTGCTGAAAGAAAATGCATTTTCAACCTCATTGGAATTTAAAAGAAAAAAAAAAACTAAGAAGTAAAAAAACTTCTTCCATGCTTCGGAAATATGAAATAAACTGCGAAAGGCCCGTAAAAAAAGGTAGTGGGAGCAAAGCTACTTCTCCGAAATTAAACACGGGAGAAGTTAAATATATTACTAGGTTAAGGACTTCATTGCTTTTGCTCTTCCTCACGTTTGGGTGCATCTTTGATCTCATCTGTCCCATCATCCTAAACACATAACAACACATGTCAATGAACAGCTCAATCACAAACAAAAAACTGATGAAAAAGACTGAACAGAAGTGGAGAGCCAGATCAAGACCTGCATATCGGAGGTCCACAAAGTGAGATTATCACGAAGAAGTTGCATTATCAAAGTGCTATCCTTGTATGAATCCTCTCCCAGTGTATCAAGCTCTGAGATGGCTTCATCAAAAGCCTACAAAGTGTAAAAATAGAACATTAATTACAACCTATTAATAGGATTCAAACAGAAAAAAGAAAGTAACCATGATTACTGGCACGGAAAATTGTATGGAATTTCACCAAGAAACAGAAAAAGGATAGCATCAAATCCTAGCACAGTTCCTCTGTTTATTTCTACAAGTACAATTTGAAGAGGGGGAGAGAGAAAGCAAGGAAAACCAACCAATGACTTGTAATCTAAGCAAGTATAATTTACAATTTCTGATTTCCTCACCTGTTTGGCAAGATTGCAAGCACGGTCAGGAGAGTTCAAAATCTCATAGTAAAACACAGAGAAGTTCAGAGCCAGTCCTAGCCGGATAGGATGAGTTGGAGCTAGTTCAGCATTTGCAATGTCCTGCCAACCGAAGTTACAACACATCCAAAACTTATCATCAATCATAAGCCTACATAATTTAATGCATCCAGAGCAACATACATGACTCGACATCAAAGTTCACATTACTATGGGTATGCAAGGACCACTATATCCTCCATGGAAAGTAACAACGTGCTTCTTCTTATGTCCATCAAATAAAATTACAAACTGCAGGTTCACAATATCCACCAGCAAAACAAACTATATGCACTATTCTCTTAATGAAGGATTAAATTTGATCAAAATTACTCCACAATAAATTTGCATAAAGAAAAATGAAATGGGCGATGATTTTCAAATAAGATTGCAAGTCATACTGGAGAGTTAAACCTGTGCTTAAACCTGGGAGGAACAAAATCCATTTTAATTGACATACTAAAATTGACAATAGCTGTTTAAACAAGAACCATGCTCAAATAAAAACACGACCGACCAAATCAAACAATTAAGAAACAGTTTTCTTTTTTCAAATGCTCAAATGCAACAATTTGCTAGTGTGCTTTGGATGCAACCTCATTTCTCAAATGATTTAACATAACAACCCAAATAATGTACAAAATATGCCCAAAATCATTCGGGAAACGATAATAAACAACATATTATGTCGCATTTTTAATATGCAAATCAAGCGCACAAAAAGCACTTGAGCTACGAATTCAATAAGTATATTTAACGAACACCAAAATCATCATAAGATCGATTATGACAAAAAGCAAATAACCATAACATGATGTACAATTATAATTGATTTATGAAAACTCACATAAAAGCAGATCAAAAAATATCAAGTCCCAAACTAACCTTAACAATCATCAACAGATCCGATCCACATAACCACATTGGCAAATCTCTTAAATGCAAACCGATTAACGTTCGACAATTAAAGGCAAACATAATAATTTTGCAAGATCGAAACTGAAAATTAACGAATTAAGCATAAAACCACAAACCTGAGCCGATTTATAAGCATTGAGCGTATTCTCAGCAGCCTCTTTCCTCTCGTTTCCAGTCTTGAACTCTGCGAGATACCTATGGTAATCCCCCTTCATCTTCAGATAAAAAACCTTGGAATCTCCGCTGCCGGCAGCAGGAACAAGCTTCTCATCCAAGAGCTTCAAGATCCCACCGCAGATCTCCGAAAGCTCGCTCTCAATCTTAGTCCTGTATTCCTTGATTGCAGCGACGTGGTCGGAGTTACCTCGGCTCTCCTCCTTCTGCTCGATGGAGGAAATGATTCTCCAGGAAGCACGGCGGGCACCGATCACGTTCTTGTAGGCGACGGAGAGGAGGTTGCGCTCCTCAACGGTGAGCTCATCGGATTCCGTAGTGGAAAAGACGACCTTCTCCATGAATTGGACCATTTCCTCGTAGCGCTCGGCTTGCTCGGCCAGCTTGGCCATGTAAACGTTGTCTTCACGGGGTGATCCGGCGGCCATTTTCTGGATTTGCGTTTGGTTTTTGGATGTGAGATTTGGGAGTTTTTGTTGGAACCAGAAGGGAAGGGAACAAAAGAAAAAGCGAACGGATACATGGATTTTATCTCAGCTCAGAGCCTAAATTACATATTAGTACTCTGATTTGAATATAATTTAAATTCTGTCCTCTGACTTTATTTTATTTATTTATTATTATTGGAAATGGGCTCCTTCTTTATACCAACTTTAGGCCTTTTGTTTGAGAGCCCATTTTCACTTGCTTTTTCGTTTTACATATTTTTGCATTTTTGGCAATTTATTATATGCATCAATGGAGTTACATGCTCCACGATCCGGTTAATTGCGGTATAAATTCTTATTACTTTATTATAAATTAATAATAAATTTTTTTAATTGTTATAAATTAATATCAAAATTTTTTTACTTTATTATAAATTGGTATCAAATTTTTTAATAATATTATAATTTAGTACTAAAGTCAAAATTTTAGTTAAAAAACAAACATAATATATTGACCGCTGATGTGACACGCTTATATATTGACACATCATTTTCTTTGACTATAATTTTAATTTGATACTAATTTATAACAAATAAAAAAAATTAGTATCAAATTGTAATAAAATAAAAAAGCTTGGTGATATTATTCCAACTTTAGGCCTTTTGTTTGAGAGCCCATTTTCCGTTGCTTTTTCGTTTTACATATTTTTGCATTTTTGGTAATTTATTATATGCATATTTATGCATATATGCTTCGCAATTCTTACACGAACGTTTTTCTTTTTAATTTAGTAGAACTATCGCCGTTTATTTTTTGTTTTCTTCATTCTTTCTCTGTTATTAGATTTTTTATTTTATTTTATTTGTTTTTCTGTAGATTTTTTATGTTTATTGCAAATGAACGAACATATTTTCAGTTGATAATATGATTTTGTGAGAGTTTAATTTGTGAAAATTTAGGTAAATTTCATTTGTTAAATAATGAACTACAATTGTTGAATAATAAATATATAATTATTTAGTAATAAATCAACGGTTGTTAAATAATAAACTTACAATTATTATATAATTATTAAATAATGAATTTACAGTTATTCAATAATAAATCTACAGTTGTTAAATAATGATCATACAATTATTAAATAATAAATTTACAAATATTTACCTATAGTTATTTAGTAATAAATTTACATTTGTTAAATAGTAAATTTACAATTATTAAATAATAAATCTACGGTTGTTAAATAGTGAATTTATAATTATTTAGTAAATCGACAATTGTTAAATTATTAATATAAAATTGTTAAATAATAAACTTATAATTATTTAATAATAAATATATAGTTTATTAAATAATGAATATAAAATTGTTAAATAATAAATGTAAAGTTGTTTTAACGTCGTTTGAATGAAAATTAGAATTAGCATTTTTTGAATCCGCTGCATGTGAGAATAGTCCTTTGATCTATACAACTACATGTACTCAACTCTGCATTTTTCATATTATTATATTATATTAATACGGTATTTCTTTTTTATTTTAAATTGTCTTATTTATATAGTATAGAGAAAATTTTTTAGATAAATTTAGTCTATTATGTTATCATCTGCGGACTAAATCAATCACTTATTTACATATATATAATTATTTTATTTTTAATAATTGAAACCAACACAATATATATATCTGTAAAAAAATTTCATAGTATAAAATACCTAATTATCTATCGCAAAACCATTGTTGTTTAAACATAAGAGTATTGGGCGGAGACGTAGAGTTGGTTTTATTATAAGGAAAAATATTTTTTTTTTAAAAAGTGGCTTTAATATTCTTTCGATTTAAAGTATGTGGTTTTTTTTTTTTAATAGAAAATAAAGGCTTATAGTTTAGTTCGTTAGTAATATATAAGCATCAAATTGAAATTGATGTAATGCTGACGTCGCAGTTTACTAATCTTCTGAATTTCATTGAATTAAGTATCATTTCTTAGAAATATATGATTAGTTGGTTATAAATAGCTAGACAAAACCTATTATTTTTGCCATCATATGCTATTTGGTCTTTGTACCTTTATTTTAATGATTTGAGTCATGTACTATTATTTGAATTACAATTAACTCTTTTTTTTTTTTACTTAGGCTAACATCATTTATCTATTAATATAACATTTTCATTTTTGTTTTGTGTAATTAGATTATATATTGATTACTGATATTAATTGAAATGTATAATTATATATAACTCATAGTTGATTGCAAATACAATTCGATTCTATATTTTTAATTCACATTTCATTCAATCCAAATCAGAAAAAAATAATTTTATATTAGTATATTAACTGAATTAATCTAATCTAATTTATATGGCTTATCTATACATATATACAAAAGTGGGACAAAATAATGTGCTGGCAATTTTACCCCTGAACAAGAAGAAAACGTCACCGTTTCAGTATTTAATTTTAAGCTGCCAATCCAAATCAGAAAAATTATATATATATATATGAATTGAAAATAACTGCCACTATTTTGTACTGAGATGAGTTTTAATATAGCTTTCGTAATTTTTATTGTGATGAATTTGGCTCGAATTAATTAAAAATAAAATTATACTTCTTATCCAAAACTTTTTTTTTCCTGAGATTTTTAATTAACATAAATTTAAATTTCGATATTAGTTATAAATAAAATAATGAAGAAGAATACTAATTAAACGGTACCATTTTTCAATTTTTTTATAAACTAACGATGTCGTATCTCACACACATAATCATTATACGTCACCGTTTATTATTTGTTGACGCCCAAATGAATGTTTTATTTTTTTTCCAATATTTCCCACGTTTGATAATCTCAAACCGTGTCTATAAAGATTTGTCATCATTATTACGAGAAATTGAGCGGCTGAAAATTGCCACATAAGTGGCCGAGTTTGGCCCACTTTTTGAGTAAATGGTTGTTTAAAATTGCTTTTAATTGTCTGAAAGTATATTTTAAATTTTTTTTGTTTAATATATTTACTTTTTTTATAAAATATTTTTTTAAGTATATATTTTTTAAAATATTTATTTACTAATTTTACGAAAAACAGATTTTAAAATTAAAAAAATTAAAAATACATAATTTTTTTCAAAATTTACTTTTCTGAACCCAATTCCACACCAAATAATATAATATTGCCTATAAATAGGCAGTCAATTGATGTAACAGAACACAACAAGCGAGGGATCCGAAATGAAAGGGAATAAAACATAGGGAGATTGAGAGCGAAAGATAGAAAAATAAAATAAAATTAGTGTAGAATTGTCATCTTCTTAAACTTAGGAACTTATTGTAATTTTTTATTTCTTTTTTAATGAAATTTTTCTATTTTTGACTACGATATCGGTATATCAGCGACAAATTAACAGCTTATATTATATATATATATATATATATATATATATACTCGTTCAACAGTGTATATGCGCACATATATTATAAATCACTTTATTAGATAAAATTTTATTTTATTTATCCTTAATGATTTAATTAAATTGTACAATTAATTTTTTTAAAAAAATAATTATACTTTATATTATTTTCTTGCCACATTTTTATATTATTTACTATTTAAATTTTTTTCTAAGGCAACACGAGGCCATCTATTAATTAACTACAAATAGGAATTGGCATGTCCTTTGGATTCCTCCCCTCCATCTAGTATATTCCAAATTATGACCAATAAAAAATAGTCATAGTCAACTATGGTAGTCTTAATCATCAACGGTGGAGGATTAATCTGAATTTAATTTGTGGAATCATATAGATCTTGATTAGATCATCAAGATTATGTGTCTGATTGGACTAGCTTTTGTTCTTGGCTTTTACCGGTTTAAAAAAAAATAAAAAACTGAAGAAGGTATTTAGTTCAATTTTTAGTTTATTATACAGCTAAAAACTAAACCATCAACTTTAAAATTTATACTAAAAGTTGTTTTTTCTTTTTCGAAAACTAAAATTTTCAGCTTTTCATCTTAATAACTTGTTTTTAGATATTTAACATATAAAATATATTTTTTTTACTTGTAGTTATCAATTTATAATAATTTTTTATTGGCTAAAAATATATATTATATTAAATTTTTATATTTAATTAATTATTTTTATATTATATATGATATGCACTATGAATTAATAAAAAAATTAGTATATATATTATTCTATTGATAGTTATTTTATGAATTATAATTAATTTTCAATTTTTGAGTTATCAATGCTTTTAAATTAATTAAAAATAATTGATCAGCTGACTGTTACTGTTATCTACTAACAAATGATCGCCGCCATTGAATACTAGCGCTAATCATTAATAGTTGACCGTCACAAACTAACAGCTGACTATGACTATTGCTGGACAAAGAGAACCTATACTTTTAAGTTTTCGACTTTTAATTATTTTCTTATCTTCAATCTATGGGCATGGAGGACGAAACCGGGGAATAATTCAATTACTTTAGTATTACTTTAAAATTAGCTGGTAATCTAATTATTAATTAATAATTTAGTTTATAACCACTAAAACTAGTTAAAAACAGCAGCCGGAAAATATATAATAATATAAAATGACTTTTTTTATATATAATATAAATGAATTATATAATATATATTATAGATTATAAAAATTATATTAAATACCTCATTCTAATATAATAAATACATCTATATTTATTATCTAATATTTTATTATTATATTTATATATATTAAATAGTTTAATAATCATTTTCCTCAAAAAAAATAGTTTAATAATTATATTATTATTTAATAAAAAAAAGTAAGAGTACAAAGGAAAAAAAACTATAAAATACTAAATTATTTTTAAATATTAGTTCTATTAATTTATTTTTTTAAAATTATAATCTAATTTTCTTTTTTACGAATAAACTCATTTACCAAACACTTCTATATTATAATTTACATTATAATCCAAAACAATATATATTTGTATAGAAAATTGCTTATAAAACAAATACAGTTGCTCAAAAAGTCTATAACTTAAAATTAATTAGTCTTAATATAAAAATATATGAGTTGATGTCTTACTAGTGTTTTACTTTCAAATAATACCTGTCTGTAGTCAATTATGCCTGCTTGACTAATTTCTCACGTTATATTTCGGTTTTCTTTAATAGACTAAGAGTTGTAAAAAGATAATTGTTACTAGTTAGGTATTCATCCACACCAATACATTTCTTATTTAATTAGAAATTTTGAGTCAAATCTATATTATTTAATTACTTTAAAAATTTTTGAAGATGTGAATCACTATCCTTCAGAATTTCAGAATTCTATATGACATGCCCATATTAAAATAAAAAGAAAAGTTACTTGTTAGGTGAACACAATTGAATATCCTATGTACTTTTTTTAATAATAAAAATTAGGAAAAGTTAAAAAAAATTTTATAAAATTTACAAATTATCATAATTATATCCAATTTTAAAAATATTATATTTAAATTATTTAAATTTTTATTTTTGAAATAAATAAAGTTTCGATAGTATAGAATTACAGTCTCAAAGTTAAAATATAGCTAATACTTAAGTAGATTAACGGAATGAAATAACTAGTTACAGATATAAATTAAATATACTAACTGAATCTAATTACAAATTGAACTAGAGCATTTACTATTTAATATAATCAAACTATTTGATTCAGATCAATCTACGTAAGTGATGGTTTGGTTCGGAAACTGGTTTTGTATTATCAAATTAAGGTACATTTATTTTAAAAATAAAAGTTGTCGATAGTTTATAATTTGCAGCATGACTTCGATTTATAGAAAACTTATGCTATTAACTAAGACCCACATTAACTATAATCTTAAATATTCAAAAACTAAACTGATTAAATCTCATAAGATTAAATTAGAATAGAATTAATTAAAATAATAAAAAATATAAATCCAATTGCATTCCATTTAATTTAATTTTTAATTATCATTCGATGTTGCTCTATATATCTTAACCACAATAAATACAAAAGGGAAAATATCCTAACACAAAAATCCAAAGGAAAAAAAAATGATGTAGCCTTTGTTTCTTGGACATATGAAGGTGCCAAGAGGTTTCCTCATAGCATTAAATCATGCCAATTATATAATTTAAAATATACTTCATTTATTTTTTATTACAAAAAATCTAAATTGATTACTTGAGAATATCATTAAACTAAAATTTATTAATTATTATATTTATTTTTTTGAAAAATAATTATTTATTCCAATAAATTCTTTATATTTTACTTTATTCTATATAAATTAATATTTATTAAAAGAAAAAAGTATTTATTAAATGACTCTTTATATTAAATGATTTTTGATTACGAGGAAAGAGGAAAATATTTTAAAAAAACACATCAATAAAAAAGTAAAAATATATAGAAAATTGAGATGTATTTATTATAATTGAAATAGATAGTGAATTTTGACTGTTTAGATATAAAACGTCAAACTTAATTTCTTCTCAAAATTTTAAAGATAGAGAATACATTATAGACTCTTTTTATAGAATAATTCTTTTAAAATAAAGAATATAATTCAAATAAAGAGTCAGTTGGAAATACCCTTAGTATTTAATTATACTTGCGTGCAAATTTAACTCGTGTAATTTTTTTTAAAGGTGAAACTTATATAATTAAATTTATAAAAAATTTAGGAAAAAACACTTGATCGATTAAGTTTTTTTAGCTAAAATATTAGTACTTTCATTTTACAATTTGAACTCGTCCATTTTAATTCAAACCTACATATGTTAGATTTCCATTTAATTGGAAATAATTAAAATTTGATGTCATGACCAGCGGATTTCAAAATGCTAATGTTAATATTAACAACGAAAAAGTTAGTTTTTCAAAACTTGATTTTGAAACGAATACGAAGTTAAAGAACTTAGAAATATGAATTTCAACAATATTTACATATCATATTTTCATTTACACACGACTAAATTCAAAGAAATTATAAAAAGAATGGGATTTAAATTGCAAGAAATTAAAACGATTTTTTAAACTGAAAAAAATACCTATAAAAATGTTGGGCCTTTTTTTTTCTGTAAATAATTTTTGAAAAAATTAATTTTATATGATAAATAAGATTTTTTTTTCCAACAGGAGATGGAAAAGAAAACATAATTTGAAATAAAATTATAACCATCAAAGAAAATATTTATTCGATTGTGATAGTTAATGACTTAACATAAAAGTGTATACCTATGTCATCTTCCAAGACTTGGTAACAATTAAAAAGTTTCTGCATCTTGTTAATTGAATTCAACGAAAAGAAAAAAACATGGTACATATTTTTCTCATTTTATTAACGAATTTAAATTTTTATTGGGTATGAATATGAAGATTCATTATGGAAATACTTTTCTATCTTTTGAATTTTCTAATGCAGAATATATCGTTTTTTGATTAAAAAAAAAAAATTTGTTGAGACGTTACAGTACGTATCACCATATTAAAACTACACTAAATTAAAACTTATTAGTTAGAATATCTTTTTTTTTATTGGATAAGGAATATATGCTTTTTTGTTTATAATAATAATAATAATAATAAAATCTGATATCGTTATTTCTTAAATTTTGAATTGAGAATGCTATATTTCAAAGACTTTTTTTTTTCTGTAAAAAATAAGAGAAAAAGAAAAGACAGAGAGGCATGAAACTGATCGAAGCTCATCGTTCACTAATTATTTGATATGTATACGCAATACATAAGACTTTAATTAATGTTTTTTTTTTCCTGTCTCAGAATAAAACTTTAACGCTTATCAAAAATAAAATAAAAATAAAAATCTTCAGCCAGGTGATAAATTTTATAAAAAATGGTCATTAAAATTAAAGCAAATCTATATTACTTTTTTTAAAAAAATTTTCATTATAATTAATAATAATAATATATATCTATTAACATTTTTAATAATATAGAATTATACGAGAAAAAATAAGAGAAAATTTTATTCAAAAATAAAAAAGATGAACAAAAAGCTAGCAACCACTCAACTTAATTAAATAATATAAATTGTAATTATTAAGAAATGCTTCCATTGCAATTAAGAAAAAAAATATCCACACTGAAAAATATGTGTTCACAATATTTTCATTTAAACAAAACCCCGTGCATGAATGTTGAGAGTGATAATTGGTCATACTCAAGGAAAAAGGCATGCAGCTCGCATTCCTTTCAGACATCAAATTGGAATAGTAATTATCAGTCGGGTTGGTGAGGAATTCTTAAATCAAACAAAGAAAATTATTAGTATCCTAGTTTAGTGAAGTAATTAATTATATTTTTTTTTGGGCCGATTAATCCAGAGTGTATTGAATAGAACTCTAAAAAATTGTAAAACACTCTTTTAAAAATTTTAAAATAGTTATATATCTAAGGTTAAAATATAAGACTTCTAATTAAATTAAAAAAATTTCGCACCGAATCATACCCATCCACTTAATTTTATTTAATTATTTTTTAATAAATCCAACAGTAACAGCCACATGGGGTAAGCCTTTTTTTAATTTAATTTTAAATAAATTAAATTCATATTTTAATTTGATGTTTGATGAATATAAAATTTGATTATGGAAATTATTTTTCATATAATAATGTAGACAAAATTTTTAAGTAGATCGGTTCTTTTAAACTAATTCATTTAACTATTTCATTATCATTAACTAATAAGATAATATACATACGTTTGATTGAATTGATTTATAGTAATGTGGCCTGATCTACGAACAAATATGCTCTATAAATAGGACCGCCATCTTTCCACTCTGTTCAACATAAATCAAATTTCCCACTATAATCAAGCTAATTTTTTTTCTTTCACCCTTCTACTCCAAGAAAATGGCTCCAACGTTGGCAGAATCAAGCATGGAGTCTTTTGATCTTAATGATTTTGTGATAAATCAAGGAAATGGGGTAAAGGGTTTATCAGATTTGAACCTGAAAAGCCTGCCAAGACAATATATCCAACCCAAAGAAGCACTCATCAATATCATTCCCCAAGAATCCATCCCTGTTATTGACATGGCCAACTGGGATTCTGACCCTAAAATTGCTGAATCTGTCTGTGAAGCTGCAGAGAAATTCGGGTTCTTTCAGCTTGTTAACCATGGAGTTCCTCTTCAGATTCTTGAGGGTGTTAAAGATGCAACCCATCGTTTCTTCGGATTGCCTGCTGAGATCAAGAGAAAGTTCTCTAAAGAGCTCTCTCCTACCAATAATGTCAGGTTTGGTACGAGCTTTAGCCCTGATTCTGAAAAAGCCCTTGAATGGAAAGATTACCTCAGCCTTTTCTATGTCTCTGAAGATGAAGCTTCTGCATTGTGGCCTCCTCAGTGCAAGTAAGATAACACAAATTGCTTTTTTTTTTATATATATATTGGTTACAAAGATTTCCTCGTCCTGAAAAAGATCAGTACCGTTGACCTTCTTTCTTTTGTCTGCAGGGATGAATGCCTGGAATACATGAAGAGATCTGAAGTTCTTTGCAGAAAGCTGATGACTGCATTGATGGAAAAACTGAGTGTGAAAGAAATTGATGAAACTAAAGAATCTCTGTTAATGGGATCAAAAAGAATCAACCTTAACTACTATCCTAAATGTCCAAATCCTAACCTCACAGTTGGCGTTGGCCGCCACTCCGATGTGTCCTCACTGACTTTCCTCCTCCAAGATGAAATCGGAGGGCTTTACGTGAGAGTGAACGAAGGGAAAGGCGAAGAAGACGGATGGGTTCATGTTCCTCCTATCGAAGGATCACTCGTGATCAATGTGGGAGATGCTCTGCAGATTCTTAGCAATGGAAGATACAAAAGTGTAGAGCATTGTGTGATTGCAAGTGGAAGTAAGAACAGAATTTCAATTCCCATTTTCGTTAACCCAAAGCCGACTGATGTGATCGGACCTTCGCCGGAGGTGCTTGCCGCCGGTGAGAAACCCAAGTATAAGAACATTCTCTACTCTGACTATGTCAAGCATTTTTTCAGGAAGGCTCACGATGGAAAGAAGACTGTTGAGTTAGCTGAGATGTAATAATTTATTTTCTTAGTTTTTTCTCTATTTAATGCTGTAATCGCAAATATGTTTATATAAATAAATTCTAAGGTTCAAAGAATTTACAAATTTGATTTTTACACCTTTTGTCATTTACAATTGTTGAATGAAGAATATATGAAAATGATAAATAGCTCAATAGATATACTTATTTAAAATAGTCTTGATAATAAAAAATATAAATTTTATATTTAGTTTCTATTAAAAATATATTAAAAAAAATATAATTAAACAAAAGAAACATAATTTAAATAAAGGGAATTTTATAGAAATTTAAAAAAAGTGGGTACCTATTTGACTTTTTACTATCATTCAAAGTTTTTTTTTTCAATTTTATCGAAAATAACATTCTAAAATTACAACATAATCTAAATCTTAAAATCACTCAAAAATATATTTAGACAGTATATTTTCGACATACTTTAGTTATACCTTAGTTCAACTTTCACTGAAAAACAACAAATGAACAAAAACAAAAACAACTAAATTATTAAAGAAAAAGAAGAAGAATATAATTCAATCAAAATTCCAAACATTACAAAAATCTCAAACAAACAGTTTGATGTACCATTCGAAATATTTTTGTAATTTACACCAAAAAAAACATAGAACAAAAAAGAAATTCAACAACACAACAGCAAAACTAAAAAAATAAATAAATAAACAAACTCAATCTCGAAGTTTTTTCTTAGAACAACATAATGAACTCACTGAACTTCGAACGAAAGACAAATCTTAAAAATAACGGCAATACCATCATAAACTATATATATATATATATACAGTACAGGCCAATGTATCAAAAACCTAAAGAATTTCCTCCCGAAGTTATTACCGTATATATATATGTTATTAATAGTTAACTAAACTTTGAATTAATTAGCGGTGAAAATAATTTTAAAATGAGATTTCAACAGATAAGATGTGGTATTAGATTTCAAAATTTCCTCTTTACATTACTGAGACTAAAAAAAGTTTCAAGTATACTGTGTCTATTTGATTTATTTTGCGGTAGTTAGCTGCGCTCTAGAGTCTGATTCGTTCGATACCAAATTGATTAGTAAAATTTTCACGAATTAATTTTGACCTTTTTATCAACCCAGGTGATTTTTTTTTTTTTTTGACAACTATGAGTCCTTTAGTAATTGAATTTTGGAAAACGGTTTTGAAAAAAAATTTATATTTTATTTTTTTTTAAATTTTGAAAATTATTTTTGATAGAAGTAAATAAATAGATTTTTTTTAAAGTAGAGTTTGGAAAAATTAGTTTATAAAAATTTTAAAAAACTCAATCAATTAAATAAAAAAAATTAAAATTTGCTTTTAAAATATTCAACCCTAATTCCAAACATCTCCTAAGAAGAACTTATTTGCTAATTAGAGATGAGTTTAATCTTAGCCATCTAATGTCTACAATGAAAACCAAAAGGAATTTATTTATCTAAAATTTTTTATATAGATTTAGTCTATTGTATTATTTATAAACTAATTTAATTATATATTAATATACATTTAATTATTTTATTTTTAGTTGAAATAAATACTATATATATATCATTTAATAATTAAATTAGTTTATAAATAAGATAGTAGACTAAATCTATTAAAAAATTTCTCTTATTTAATAGTTGTGAGCAGAGTTTTAAATAATAATTTCACGTATCGTATCAATCGAAACATATCTTTTGGCATTATAAATTTTTAAAAAATAATTAGCAAAATAATATTCATCTTATATTTTATATTGTATTAATATTGGAATCAAATGTTAAATGTTACATAACGAGCCATACATACCTTATCAGAAAATATTTAAAACCACGGTCGTGAGTCACGCATTAGGGACATATTCATGAATAGATGGTTCGTTTAATAAATTATGAAATTAAGAAGGTTACAGGAACCCGCTCTGCTGCTAAGGCCGGTTGGCTATTCCGTCAATGTCCCAATATTATTTTGACAAATTTCCTTTATTTTATTATATTATATTTAATTTGGCTTGTCCTGGAGTAATTTCTTAGTTTTTTTTATATATATTTTGTGCTTGAAATTATTTATTAAGGACACAGAGAATAATGGCTAGGTACAAAGTATTTTCTTATTGGATTAACTCTTCTACTTTAATTTGGTGAGTGCTCCTCAAAAGTCCAAATTTACTACTTGGATGCAATTTGGTTTCTTAAATCTTTTTTTTTCAAATTCAGATAAATTGTGCTTTTATAATTAAATTTTGAAATTAGGTATGATTAGTCTGTTTTAAGTCTTAATATATTGTCACCTTCCTGGTGGTTCTTTATCTGTAATT
This sequence comes from Balakata baccata, assembly GCA_949630135.1. Classification (NCBI taxonomy): domain Eukaryota; kingdom Viridiplantae; phylum Streptophyta; class Magnoliopsida; order Malpighiales; family Euphorbiaceae; genus Balakata; species Balakata baccata. Next base: position 20,438 of record CATIWF010180523.1, read on the forward strand.
AAGACCAATTTTTTTTCAAGGGAATGCATTTCATAGAGGATAATTAGTAGATAATTAAAAGTGCTATTAGAAACCAATAAACTTTGATTTAACGGTATTAATACGATGACCAGTCGAATTTAAACATCCAATTAGATTATGTTAGAAAAGGTGCAATTAAACTAAATAAACTTAGCTTCAATTAACTACGTCATCGATATTTAGTGATGATAATAAGAAGAAACAATCTTCCAATATTCTAGTTACTAATTTCAAACATAATTAGCTGGCAATGCAGAATACTATCAAAGTTTATTGAATTGGATTTAGATAAACTAGTTTACAGTCAATCATGGTTGGTCTAAAGGTGGATAATGGGTTGGTATACCTAGGACAAAATTTCGCACATGCATAATTTACACATCCGGGAAGAGCTATAAATAGCAACGGATGATAGGTTGATTTTCACCACCTCTGCCTTCTCCACTTTCTTGAAACTAAGTAACCACGAGCATCTTCTTCCTTCAATACCGCTTGTCACTCACTTATCTTGAGTTCAAGCAAAAGCAATGGCACCAACAGTGGCAGCTGATTCCTCTTTTGATCTCAACAGTTTTGTGATAAACCAGGGAAATGGGGTAAAGGGTCTATCTGATTTGAACCTGAAAAGCCTGCCAAGGCCATATATCCAACCCAAAGAAGCACTCATCAATATCATCCCACAAGAATCCATCCCCGTTGTTGACATGGCTAATTGGGATTCTGACCCTAAAGTTGCTGAATCTGTCTGCGAAGCTGCTGAGAAATTCGGATTCTTTCAGCTTGTTAACCATGGAGTTCCACTTGAGGTGCTTGATGGGGTTAAAGAAGCAACTCATCGTTTCTTTGGGTTAGCAGCAGCAGAGAAGAACAAATTTTCTAGGGAGCATTCTTCAACAAACAGCGTCAGATATGGAACTAGCTTCAGTCCTGATGCTGAGAAAGCTCTTGAATGGAAGGATTACCTTAGCCTCTTTTATGTCTCTGGAGATGAAGCCTCTGCACTCTGGCCTTCTGCTTGCAAGTAATTAACAATCATATACTCAATCTTTGGTTTTTATGTAATTAGTTCTGTAAAAATATTAAGACAGACTAACAATTTTTCTTTTTCTGTTTTCAGGGATGAATGCCTTGAATATATGAAGAGATCCGAAGTTCTTTGCAGAAAGCTAATGACTGCACTAATGGAAAAACTGAATGTGAAAGAAATTGATGAAACGAAAGAATCTCTGTTAATGGGATCAAAAAGAATTAACCTTAACTACTATCCTAAATGCCCAAATCCTAACCTCACAGTTGGCGTTGGCCGCCATTCCGATGTGTCCTCACTGACTTTCCTCCTCCAAGATGAAATCGGAGGGCTTTACGTGAGAGTAAACGAAGGGAAAGGCGAAGAAGACGGATGGGTTCATGTTCCTCCGATCGAAGGATCACTTGTGATCAATGTGGGAGATGCACTTCAGATTCTTAGCAATGGAAGATACAGAAGT
>CATIWF010180540.1:0-11145 GCA_949630135.1 Balakata baccata
AGATAATATATGACACTTAATTACAACATGTTTCTAGCTTGAGTTTTTTCCTTGTTGATTTTCTGTTAAGCGAATAAATGCGACTTATAATATTTGTTTTATCATGATCACTTGCTGATGCTTTGATGAGTGGGACTTGTGATAAATTGTGTGAAATTTCTAGGTGTCTTCTAAGCTTTATTGTCATGATTTAATTTAGGCTTGTGCTATTTTTATCCCATACTGAATATGAACTTAATGCAAGTTTCAATTGGAGCTGGAAATATGAACTGAATGCAAGATGTTTTGAATTAGTTTTTTAGCTAGAGTTCAAAGTTCTTATTACCCTTCTCATTCAATTAGTTTTAATATTTATTATAAGATTAGGAGTGTAGAACCTACTATAATATTAGTATAATAGTACTACAATAGGACTAAGACTTCTAGCTATTTTATAAGACTATATTTTACTTTTATTACTTTTATGTATGTGTTATGTCGTGAACTTGTATTACTTATAAGACTATGTATGTGTTATTACTTTTATGTATGTTTTATAAGACTATATATTACTTTTATTACTTTTATATATGAGTCCTAGTTTTATTTTGTTTTTCGCGTCTTACTTTCGTCAGGCGCGCGCCTCGCCTTGCGCCTCAGGCGATAGGAGCTCTTATCGCCTTGATGCGTATTTCACCTTTAACAACTATGCTAATAAAATGGCAGTCAACTTCTATATGTTTGGTTCTCTCATGAAAAACTAATGTGAAGGGAGGCATGATTGTCATATTAGTTTCATACTTCTAATTTGTTTCCATTTAATTCTTGAAGGAATTGTCTTAACCCAATAAGTTATGGGGATCCTTTTACATATCTAAAAATGTGAACTACATCTCATACAAGGAGCCTGGAGAAACTAACTGCAAATGAAATGTCTAGTCATGTGAGTGTCAAATTACAATTTAACAAGCCTGTTTCTTCTAACAAATCCAAGACATACTTTCTTTGTGAGATAACAACTCCAGCTTTTGACTATGCAACCTCAATTCCAACAAAGTACTTCAATGTCCCAAAGTCTTTAGTTTGGAAGTGACTATACAAATGCTTCTTTAGCTGTGAAATTTCATCCTAATCATCCCCTGTTACGACAATGATATCTACATAGAGAACAAGATAAATACACTTCCCATGACTACTATGCTAAAAGAACACTAAATGATCAGATTGGCGCCGAGTCATCATAAATTGCTAGATTACAAAACTAAACGATCCAAATTATACTCTTTGAGATTGCTTGAAGACTTACAAAGATCATCACAGTTGACAAACCATTCCTGATTCCCTCTGAGCAACAAAGCCAAGAGGTTGCTCCATATATACCTCCTTTGCGAGCTCTCTATGGAAAAAGACATTTTTAATATCAAGTTGATGAAGCGTCTAATGATGCATTGCTACCAAGGAGATAAGAAGGTGAACAAAGGCAATTTTGGCCACTAGAGAGAAGGTATCATTATAACTAAGGCCATTAACTTGAGTGTAGCCTTTGACAACAAGGCATGCTTTTAAAGAATCAATTTTTCTATCAAGACCAACTTTCATAGGCCATGTTTGGCATTGAGTTTCGGAAAAGCGTTTTTCGGAAAATATTTTATATTTTATATTTTTTTTTAATTTTGAAAACTGTTTTTGGTAGAAACAGGTAAATAGATATTTTTTTCAAAAACAAGTTTGGAAAAGGCAATTTATAAAAAATTAAAAAAATTAATCAATTAAATAAAAAAATTCAAAACCTACTTTTAAGACACTCAACAGCAATCTCAAACACCTCCATAGTTAATATCCATTTGCATCCAACATCAGTTTTTCTTTCTGCAATTGAACTAATTCCCAAGAGCCATTACTATGTAACGCATTCATTTTCTCAAACATTGCATCTTGCCATTCTGGATCCATCAATGCTTCATTAATAGTCTAGGCAAAGAGAAGTTAGATAAGGTGGAAACAAAAGCGTTATAGAAAGCTGATAAGCAATGATAACCGATGAAATTATAAATAAGAAGAAGATCACAAGTTGAGCAAATACTGTTTTGGATGGCAATGGGAGGTGTTTTTGCTTCCTCTATCGGCATGAATGGAGTAGGTGACGGTGAAGTAGGATGTGAGTGAGTTGGGGTTGGCAGTGTAAATGTATCAGGAGAAGAAGAAACATTGTGATTTTATACGAAAGAGGTTATAGTGAGTAGACTTTTAGTGGAAGAGCATGTGTGGGCAAATACATCTATGGAGAAAACTTGGAACATGAAGAACATCATAAATGAGTTTTTTGTTTCCAATATCAGGTGAATAATATAGTGATGACTCAAAGAAAGTCAAATATGAAGAGACCAAAAAAAACCCCCCTTCAGTATTGGATCATAGCATCCATAACATTTTTAAAGACACGAGTATCCTAAAAATACACATTTGATGGATTTCGGTTGGAGTTTGTCTTTCCCAGTAATGTGATCATGAATAAAACAAGTACAACCAAAGACCTGCAATGACAAGGAATAAGGGTCTTTTTTCAAAAATAGAATTGAATCAAGTCTAATGTCCCAATATATATATATAATAGGTTTCGAGTTTCAACAAAAAAACTAAAAGGTTTGTACAATAAAATCATCTTATTGTAGTAAAAAAGCCAAAAATAATATATTTCAACTAAAAACTATCTTAAAACTTATCATTTATCATTAATAAAATCCTAAAACCCATCATTATATTTCCATTCAAATCTTCATCATTAACATGTTAATGGCAGACTGGTAGCAGCTATACTTTTTTTAAGAATAAAAAAAAAGGGACGTCCTCACTGTTGGAATGAGGCGATGGCAGCTATTTGGTCTATTATTTTAAATATAAAGAACCCCTAAAAGAGTCCTAATATGACTCAAATTACAACCTAGGAAGCTTAAAGTCTAACTTTGACTATAATGCCCTTTAAATTGAAAAAAAAAAAAAGAAGAGGCTGCTGGGACTATCTAAACATGAAATAGATTAGGGTTAGAGAGATTTCCATGAGGCGCAAAAAGCGCACAAGTAGAGGGGCTCATCAGACGCAGACCTAGGCACATCAGGCGCATGCCTGATTGAAGGCGCCTCGCCTGGCATGTCCAAAGGCGCTAGGGGCTGCCAACACCTCGCCTATCACCTAGGCAAGCGCCCCTTGCACCTTTGACAACATTAATTGAAACATTTAACTAGTTATGAATTTCTACAAAAAATTTCCAAAATAAGAATAATTCATAAAGGTTTTTCATCAAATAGACCCAAGTGCAAATCAATACAAATAACGAAATATTGAAGACCCAAAGTTGGATGAACTTAACTTGGACCCGTATGTCTGAGTGAACTAAATCAAACATACATGCAGCTCTATCGTTGACACATTTTGGAAAATGATTTCAAGTTTATTTTTCAAGTTGACATGATTCACATTACAAGGAAGACAACGTAGAAAGACTAAGAAAGATTTTTCGAAGTTTGTGGAGATTAGGGTGACCCAAACCGATAATGAAGAAGATCAGCAGGAGAGGTGGAGGTAAAAGCAATTGGCAAACTTGGGTTGCACAGGTGATACAAGCCTTGTGACTCAAGTTCTATTCCAATCGACTTTCTTGTACTCTGGTCATACACAATAACAGAATCAACCACAAAGGTAATAGAACCATTAAGGCTTTTTTCAGTTTGGTAATAGAAATAAGGTTATATGGGCATTCAAGAGCAAACAAGACATTCTTAGGGTAATAAAGGGAAATGGACAAACTTCTCCCATCCTTTTAATTGCAATTTGTGATCCATTAGCAAGAGTAACACTATAGGAATTTTAAGAAGTGAGTAGAGAATTGGCTTTTATTACTAGAAATATGATCCAATGCACCGGAGTCTAGTATCCAAAGGCCAAAAAAGGATTTTTGAGAAGACATGCATGGGAATTACCAAATGAGGAATTCTATTTTGAAGCTTGGTTCTAGAGATATTCACTGTAGTCTGATCCGGTCAACATAACAGAATTGGGCTATTGAGTTCTTGTACTAGATGAGAAGAGTGTTTTGATAGAACTTGAGTTATCTGAAACTTTTAACATTTTGTTAGAAAATAGCCCAAAAATTAAATTTGTAGCCAAGAAACAGTGTAATCCAAAGGAGAGGTAGAAGATGCAGCCTTAGTATGAAGTAGAATGACTAGGTGAACAGTAACTCGCCTGAAAAGAGGATGCAACGAGGACAGACAGCCGGTGTACACAAGAGCATGTGCTGGCGCATGACAAGCAAGTCTAGAGAAGAATCGGCGCATGAACCTTACAGCACAGCACCGTTTTTCCAATCACTGAAACCTAAAGCCAGGCCCATTTTCTGACAACACAGCTTTCTGGAGGGGCGGTGAGATATAATAGTCACTCCTAAGGTGACTTTAAGAAATCAAGAGGTAACCTAGAAACACAGAAAAGAAACTACGGGGGAAAAAAAGGAACGAAAGAACAGAGTTAGAACTTCACCGAACTAGGCTCTAATACCACGATAATTTTCAGAAGAAAAGAGAGAAGTGAGGAAAGAGTTACTATTATTTTCCCATCATTTTCATTCTTCAATACCAGGTATATATACAAATTTCTGTATGGAATATAAGGACCTACCAAATCATCCTATCAAATCCCTTAATCACAGCACCATATCAGATCCCTTAATCACAGTAATTACAGCTAGCATTCTAACAAATACATAAAATGACATATCTGGTGCTCTCTGCTATTCACATTGGTATTCACATGGATGGTAAATTTAAACTCAACACAGCTGTGCGACCCAAATATGACACAAAAGTTCCTGAATATGGCATGATAGAAATCCACCCAACTCACACAGAACACAATGACTCATCATTCTAAATCACCTAACAATAAGCAAAATTGTACTCAGCTATCCACACAAACACCATATCCAACCAAATAGCCAGCCCATGGGTAAATCCAATACAAAAATATCCAGTAAATTTGTCACATGAAAACCTAATATCTGCAAAGAGAATATTTGGGGAGAAAATAACCTAACTCATGCAAGGAAGAAAAAGAGACAAATCTCAAGTCCCAGGCCTACTTTATAGCTTGATTTTAACAACAATAAGAACATAAACACTAGCAAAAATAAGAATGGTTCAAAGAACATAAATACTAGACATTACAACAATAAGAACACAAATACTCACAATCAAAATAAACCATTCTTAGCTTGATTTTAACACATTACCGGCTGGTAAGACTCAAAGCTCTGAATAGTGCCACAGACAGTGCTGCAATCTGCAAAAAAGATTGACCTTCACTTTTCCCCCATTTGAATATTAAGTAATACACACATTTTTTATCCTAGCCTTACAGAAACCAAATATATGTACATTTTCTTTTGCTTGTACATGAATTATGGCTCTCAAAATGGAACAAAGTAAGAAAAGAATAACTATTTTAAGGCCACCAAATAGCTTTTCTTAACATTTGAAATTGGTATTCTACAAAAATAGGAAATATCTCATCCGTCATGGTAATCATGCATATAAAAAATCAACAAAAAGATGAGAAAAGAATAGTCATTCTATGGAAAATAAATTCAACATTTGAAAATTCAAACCAAAGTCAGCTATTCAGCAGGGAGGAATTCCCATTCTATTATATGACATTCCATGAACCCAACAAAACTCGAACTCCATTACATGATAACATCATATTGAAATCAACCAATTGCAAGCAGATTGGCAACAAAAAATTGGTGAAAACTACTGAAAACAACCAAAAAAACATGCAAATCTAGTAAAATCCTGATAAAGCTATGAAAAGAAGTTGCAATTCCAATTCACAACTTAGAAGACGTTGTCTTCCACTCTTTCACGATGTACAGTTTGTTTTATTCTTAAACATTCTGTTACTTCAGTAGGCACACTAACATTAGGTAAATAGCGTAGGTAACTTCACAAAATTGCACGACTGCCAGTTTGTTAATTGCAAGTTGTTGTGTTGACTATGAGTTTAAAGTTTAAGCAAAGGTATCAAATTGACGGAGCATTCAAGACAAGAGATCTATCACATCAGAGCTTATTTGGATCTTCAGTTCTCCCTCACACAAACAAAACTCAGATCTTCCAGTGGGTTTTGACTTTTGTGTAAACAAGGAGATGCCACATCATTACTTCTTCATTCTCTCATTTAGGTAGACTAAATTTGGTAAGATATAAGGAAAATGACTATAATTAGAAATGCAATGAAAAGTATAACAATATTCATTGAATAGCTTTCCAATTCCTATGGTTGCACAAAAGAAAATAAATGTAATGTGATTTATGAAACTACATTCCCCATAATTAATTTAGTTGGTAGGGTGGTGGGTGGCGGAAGAAAAAATAAAAGCAATAACATACACGATATAATCTTTAAACATTAAAACGACCCACAGATCGCTGCAGAACTTAGATAAAATGCTCCAAAATAGCAGCTTCAATCTAGCCTTTTAAAAAATGCTTGCTAATTTCATCTAGCAATCTTTTCTTAACACAAAGGAGTAATAGTTGGCACTAGATGACAAAGTAACTTTCAATGTCCGACATTTTTTAGTAAGACAAGATTTAAATAAAATATAACACAGAAAATTCTACGGCCTTGAAGAGATTATGAAATATCAGGATCAAGGAAGCTACCTCTTCTGCAGTTCCTTCGTGAGTTTCAAGTGCAAGGGCCAAAGCTGACTGAAATGAACTCTTCTCACCGATTGAGCTTCTAACATGGAAGTGATTATGAAACTGCATGTTTTACACAAGTTTAAAAAACAGAATAAAGCGGATGATATATAATCAAATACACACACACAAAAGGCTGTCCTGAAAGAAAATAAATAACCATACCCAACTGACAAGGGGAGATAACATGTTAGTACTAAGTTTTGAGACCTCTGATATCTTCAACAAGTGCTCTGGTAGCAAAGAGAGTAATGAAGCCTGCAATCATTAATAAATTTGTATACATATAAGAACACATTTTTAATCTCTTTTCTGCTAATTTCAGTGTAATAAGGCTTGAAGAAAAACCATCATACTCTGCATGTGCGCACGTAGTACATGTCCAAACAAGACATGGAGAGAGAGAGAAAGCAAGGAGATTTAGCAACTAACAAATCACATCTGCTACTTTAAGAAAAGCACGAACAATAATAAAACCAAAACAAGTAAAGTACAACATTCACATTTAAAAAAAAAAAAGGCTACAAAAATAGACAATGAAATTACAAATTCTCCACATCTCAATGAGTCACAATATTGGATTATTTTGAACACCTATAAAAGAACCTCATCAAGTTTTGAAAGTATTTTATGGCAAAAGAGTGATTTGAATCATATACATATCGTTGTAAAGTGACAATCAAAGAGTTTTAACTATCATAAATAACAGCCAGGTATTATAATTAGCAATGCTGCTTATTGTCAAAGTTTATGCATGGTGTAAGAAATTGTTCTGATGTCCATGGCATTGAAAAATAAATCATCTATGAGAACATTAGAAAGCTCTTCACTTCTTACTAAAACATTTACTGTAATAAGCACTTTAAAGGAAGTGGAATACATATTTCCCTTCCCAGTGAAAGTGGACATACATATCACAGTCTATATTCTATAATACTACTTATATCTATTGTTGTCCTTTAATAACATAAAATGCATCTGTTCAAGTTCAATTCAGATGCATATCCTAATAAAATTAAGCTTATTTACTTTTTTCATATAATCATGACCTGAAGCAGGACAAGTTTATTGAGGGAGTAGGGTCATCTGCTCCTTCAGTATCAGGGAAGAAAGAGCATGTGCCACTGACGAGTAGGAAAAAAAAATTTCTTGGCACTGAAATTTACCATTGTAATCTACATAGAAAAAAAATTATAATTCTCGCTTCTTGCATTGGCATAAAAATTTATAATTGCACTTCAGGTAGCTAAAAACTAAATTCAGTTCTCCATACAAGACATACTAGCTCTAAAAACAAATTTTGACTGAATTAGAAAAGATATTTAAAAGAGACAAATCTATAATATTTGTTTGGTTTAAACTATTTGAAAGATGTATACTGTAAATAGATTCTTTTGATTGTTAGGGAACACGAATAAGAAAGAAAACTCGTTTAAGAGTAAGTTTGAATTAGAAAAAGCACATAATTTTGAATTACATTCGCTTGAACAATCTCTTTTCTTGTCCTTTATATGGTCAAATACTTAAAGCACGAGTTCAAATCCTCAGACATCAAATTCCATATACAAAGGTAGCTTCATTATGACAAGAAATACAATATCTCACCCAAAGGCTGAAATAGAGGCGGTTAAAAAAAAAAAGAGGTTTTTGCTATACAATATGAAGAAACAACAACCTACCTGAATAAGAGGATCGTCACAAGCACTGTCAACGATTCTACCCCTAGCAAGTAAACAAAGTAAGTGAACCTTATGCACAAGCTCCGCCAATTCCTGCAGGGAAAAGTTTTTTTTTTTTTCAAAAAAAAAAAAAAGAAAAGCTGTAACATTTTTATTCATTCCAAGATTTTCACTCATTATGCTATTGAAAAACCAATTGAAAAGATAAGCCTCTACCTTTTCTTCCGCAGTAGCTCTACGAATAGGCTTCCGATTAGCAGAATCATCAAGTGACTCAGTAAACTCAATAGTCACACACCTATTCTCGTCACCATCACCACCTACATGATCTACAGAATCCAGCACAGAAGTAGAACCATCTTCCCAATCTATATCATCAATTGTTTCACCGCAATTCCTTAGAGCACTCTGAAAACTTCCCCCATCGACTTCAATCCTAGTATCATCCAAATCATTCCATGTAACTCTTGTATCCTCCACAGCTTGTTTGCCATTTGCTTTCCTCCCTGATGATCCACGCACATTGACACGTCTAACAAGCTTATCCACTCCCTCCTTTGAAATGGCAGCCAATTTCTCTTCTTTCGCTGCAAATTCCCAGCAACCAAACAGAATGTCTACTATTAGCGAGAAATACTCACAAAAAAAGAAGAAAAATAAAAAACCATTTTATTTATAAAAAAAAAAAAAAAAGAAAAAAAGGAAGGTGCTGAAGGTGAAAATATCGAAAATTAGGGTTTAATGGGAAGAAAAAAGAGGAAGAATGAATAACCAGAAGACTGATTCTTATCTCTACTACGCATTTTCGCATTGAATTTCTTTTGCTGTTGGAAAGAAGAGCCGCGCGTAAATATGTTTTTTCAAGGGTTTATAAAATTTTGGCACATATATTAATCCCAAAAAAAAATTATTGAATTACTAATAAAATTTTAAAATTTATATTAAATTGGTATTAAAATTTTAGAAGTTATTCCACATCATAATATCAAATTGACTTAGATATCAGATTTGTTGACTTGAGAAGCTGAATTAGTTGATATGATAGCTAAATTTGTTAAAATAGAAGCTGAATTTGTTAAGTTAGATATCTGTAAAATTTTAGTACCATGATTTGGAATTCAATTTTAAAATTTTAATACAAATTAAAATTTTAGAACCAATTTAATACATATAAAAATTTTAAATAAAAAAATATTTTATCCAATTATAATTTGATGTTGCGCAAAAAGTGAATTACACCGACGGTATTTTAATTATATAAATCATAATAATTTAATATTTTAAAAATTATTTATAATATAAAATTATCTCCATTTTTATTTTATAATTAAAATAATATTTTAAAATATTGAATTGTTATCATTTATATAATTAAGTTATAATTCACCCATTCCACAGGCACCAGTTGGGAATGTTATTTAGTATGCGCTTGTTATGTTCACATCATACGGATGCGGAGTGATCCATGGGATTTAAGACTTTAAGTCTGCCAATTAAATTTGGCCGACAGTTCGGAACCGCTGATTCCGGTTCTAGATTTCAAAAAAAATTTGAATCAGCCAAGAGATGGTAACTAGATGGTTCAAATTTTTTATTCTTTAATATAAAATTAAAATTAAATTTAATAACTGAAAATAATTTATGATTTAAAGAAATACAATTAAGATTAAAATATTGTATTATTTATATAAATTGTAATTATTTGGAGTTAATTGTACAAACTGAGAAGAAAATTTAAGTTAAGACAATGAGAGAATAAATAATAAATATTTAAGTTAAATTTGATAAAAATATTTAAAAGTAATAAATTAAAAAAAATTTAAGTAGAATATTTAGTTTTAATTTTAAAAATTATTTAAGCTAAATGGGAAAAAAATATGAAAGTAATAATATTAAAAATGTATAAGTGGAATATTTATTTGTAATTTTAAAAAATATTTAAGTTAAATTTGAAAAAAAAAATGAAAAGAATATTAAAAATAATAAATTGGCTTGAACTTAATTTTATTTACCATTAATTAAGTTGCCTATGTATTCTCTTAGAGTTTAAAGGAATCAAAACCTAAATAATTCTCTTACCTCTTAAATTTGTTGAATACTCTTTAACCTTATTTAATCTGAACCGTCGACATCGGATGTGTCAATGGTTCCTTCGGTCATAGAAGTTAATTCTTCATCGTATCTTTCTATTTCAAATTCTTATTGTCTTGGGGCCGCTTTAGTCCAATCAGCGACACATGTTTGAGCTTCAATTAATTCGGGAGCTAAACTTAATCACGTTTCATCCAAAATATTAAATCTCAAACTAAATGCTTGTTCAACAGTAACTGTTGAAACGCAAAAATTTGTTTTATAATTTGGGTAAGGATATGATAAGTGTTTTGGTAGCGATTTCACCATTAAAGAACAGAAAACTCTTTACCTGCTTTACTATCATCAAACTCAAAATCTGATATTAGATAAATGTCAAGTTTAGGTGAACCGGTAAATGATCAGGGTTTTTTTTATGACTTTTTAACATTAAATAATCACTCATTCTCACACTTTTCAGTTCAACATCTCCATGACTAGAATTGGTGAAAGTAAGAATATTATATAAATTACTAAATTCATTAAATAAGTCACAAATATTTCTTCTAACTTTATTTAAAATTGAATCAATACTAACATACTCAATATCAAGATACTCATAATAAATTTGTAAATATTCATGTAACATTGTAATTCT
>CATIWF010180541.1:0-20953 GCA_949630135.1 Balakata baccata
GCTCGAGGGTTACACTACCTTCATTCCGGCGCTAAGAGCACCGTCATTCATCGCGATGTGAAGAGCACAAACATCTTGCTAGATGAGAAATGGGTGGCCAAGGTTTCAGATTTTGGACTGTCCAAAATAAACCCCAATAGCCCGTCAAAGCCCCATGTCAGCACAGTGGTGAAAGGCAGTTTCGGATATTTAGATCCAGAGTACTTCCGGCTTCAGCAATTGACAGAAAAATCTGATGTCTACTCATTCGGTGTAGTGTTGTGCGAAGTATTGTCTGCAAGACCGCCTGTGAATCGAACAACGGTTAACGAGCCAGCTAGCCTGGCAGAATGGGCAAGGCAATGTTACTGCAAAGGAACTATTAATGACATAGTTGATCCGTATCTACAAGGCAAAATCGCATCAGAAAGTCTGAGAAAATTCTGCGAGGTAGCAGTAAGTTGCTTGCTCGACAATGGAATGGGTAGACCATCAATGAGTGATGTTGTTTGGGGCATTGAGTTTGCACTACAACTGCATCTGGAAACTGATATCGACCAAAGTCAACATCAAACTGAAGTAGACATTGATAAGGAGAGACCCCTAAAGGGATCATCGGTCGATGATGGCAGTGATGATTTGCTCAGCAGTGGTAGTGCAATTGCTATAGGTTCCCGGCTCAGTGGAATGACATTTACGAGTAGCAGTGATGAGCAGAGTTTTCTTCGCAGCAATTCTGAGAAAGTAGATTCTGGTGCTATATTCTCCGAGATCATGAATCCAAAAGGGCGATGAGAAGTAGTCCGATTAACTGGTGCATTTATAATAACTTCAAATGATGATTGAAGATTTTCATTTTGATGATTTAGTTTTTGTATTTCCTCTTTCATTATATTAAATTTTCAGGAAAGCAATGTACGATCAATATAGAAAAATAATAATGTTGATTCTTATGTATAATTATGTAGAAGGAAATTAGACTGTTTCAATTGAATTACAAGAGAGGAAGCTAAAGCTGTGAGAAAATAAAATTCCTTACTAGTGTAAGTATTTGAGAGAAGGGCTGAATTCTCGCATCCGCTTTAATGTTATAACTTAAATTTGTCACTTTAGCTTTCAATTTTTTTTTCTCAAAATTACTAGCACTTTTGTTTTATTTTGTTTTGTTTCTTTTTTCATTTTAATCTTTCTTTTGATCAATTTTACTTTTTTTTTTTTTCCTTTTCTCCTTCCTTTTCTTTTCATTTGCAGTCATCAGGGTAGAATCAAGATTAGAGATAGAGGAGGCCAACAATAACCAAGAGTAAATGATCAAATGTTTAATAATAATAGTAGTAATTAGATATATTATATAACTCTAAATACATTAAGTATTTCTCCTTCAATGTTAGCTCTTCAACATATAAAAAGCATTACATAAAACAACTTTAACTAAACATTCAAGCATTTAAAACTATTATATGATAAATCAAAATGTATTTCAATAAAAAGTAAAAGAGGATTATATTATATAAGTTTAAATATAAAAAAGCAGTGGAAAAAAGTGCAATAAGAAGAATAAATAAATGTAGAGTACAGAAAAATGAGATATAGTGCATAAATTTCGTATATGCAAAAATAAATGCATTTCAATGAATAGCCAAATGAGAGAGCCAATAGTAAAAGATGATCATATTATATAAGTTCAAATATAAAAATGCAGTAAAAAAAAATTGTAATAAGGAAGAAAAATAAATGTAAAATGCACAAAAATGGTGCAGAATGAATAAATTTTGTATACACGAAAATAAATGCATTTCAATAAGTAGCAAAATAAGAGAGCCAATAGTAAAAGATGATCATATTATATAAGTTCAAATATAAAATGCAGTGGAAAAAAGTGCAATAAGGAATAAAAATAAGGGTAGAATGCACGAAAATGATGTAAAGTGCATAAATTTTGTATATATAAAAATAGATACATTTCAATGATTAGCCAAATGATATAGTAAAAGAGAACTATATTATATAAGTTCAAAATTAAAAATACAGTAAAAAAAATGTAATAAGCTAGGAAGAAAAAATAAATATAGAATGCAAACATATGGTGAATAATGCATAAATTTTGTATATGTAAAAATAAATGTATTTCAATGAGAAGTCAAATGAGAGAGTCAATAGTAAAATATGACTATATTATATAAGTTCAAATATAAAAATACAGTAGAATTAAAGTGAAATAAAAAAAAGTATAAAGTGTAGAAAAATAGTGCAAAGTATATAAAATTCATATATGCAAAAATATATTTCTTTTTATATATTTAATAACCATTAATTATATGTATTACATGCAAACATATATTGTTTTTATTTATGAGGATTGTATGTTTCTGTTGCTTATTACGTAATAAGATTGGTTAAACAAGTTAAGTTTTTCATATTGATGCTTCTCAGGACTTCATTCTTAAAGATCACATAAAAAAGGTGTTCAAATTTCAAGAAATTGGCACATTGATCGATTTACTTTAGTCTAAGCTTTTTTTATAGTTTTGAGAGCTGATTAATCTTTAAGAAATTTGTCTTCCATATTGTTAGGATATCTTTCATTTTATTTTCTTTTTTTCTTAGGCTTTTCAGAGTGAGATTATGATATAGATTCTTAATTATGATACATATAAGAATCTTACAAAAAACATAAATAATTGTTAAAGAGCCAAGGAAAGGATGAGCAACCATTTATAAATGAAAAAACATTGTATAAAATACATAGTAGTTAAAATTGAGTTAGGTTTAGCTAATGAAATATAATATAATTTATCTTTTTGCATGTTTTAAACAAGGACGAATTCTTTTGTAAAATATCAATTTATAATCTCTATTTTGATAAGTGTGAATTTGTTTTCTGGCTTTGGCCTGCTGCTTAGCTAAAGGCAGAGGATTCTTGTGGTGGGACAATTTTATTAAATTTCTTTCTCTTCAATTCTCCTCACTTGGAACCTCACTAAAGTATTTGTTTCCTATACCAACACCTTTTGTACCAAGTTAGACAACAAGTTGCAATGCAAGCATGAAATTATGTAACTAACAACTGTCTCATCTCACCATCCAACTTGTTCTTAAGACAATATTTCTTTCAACCAAAAATTAATAATTTTGTGAACATTATAATGTGTTATATTGTATATTTGGAAACCACCTTTAATTATTAAAATGTGTGCCTAAAAGTGTGGAAAACCCAACTACTTAATGAGCTCATTATTGTTTGGTTATTATATTTAACATGTTTAGTCATGAGCGTTTACATGCCACTGGATCAAGAACTATAAAAAGAACCAAAATAAAGTCTCTTCAAGGTTTATGCATTTGGTAAGTGTTCTTACTTTTCAGTTTATAATTTTTTTTGTTCATACAGTTCAACTCTACATATGAACTGATTAAAAGGATCTTCTTCGCAGTAAGTTGGCATTCTTGATTACTAAATGGATGTTATGCTATTGAAATCTATTTCTCCTCACTATACTGTTATGCTACTAAATTTATTAACAGGAGCATAATTTTTAATATTCATCTTGGAGTGATTTATGTGGAAAAGCTATAATTTGGTGAACTATCATAAAGTAAAGACATAAAACCATTTGCTAGTAGTAATGGGTAAAATGGGCATAACAGGGTTGAAAGGCCCAAATTGAATGTTGGCAATGATGCTAATTATAACACAGCTGACAAGAACGGGAAACAGAATGGTGCAGTGGTTTCAGGAACGGTGGCGAGAGGACGAAGGTTACTCAAAATTCAGGAAAAAAAAGAGGAAACGCGAATACGATCGCCTTTGCAATTATCCTTCCTGGGCCAACTTCTTCTACCTTCTGTTTGTTTCACTGCTTCAATGACCACAAATGAAAATATTCTTGTCCTTTCCTTTTTTGTATTCAGAGTGCATGAAGATGCTTGCAAGAATGATGAGGAGCTTTGAGTTATCCATAGAGATAGCATTGGCTACCCCGAACTCATGAGGAAAAGAGTATCTATTTTTAACTTAACTTTTCTACTCACTCATTCAAATGTCAACTGCTTTAAATCAATTTTATACTGCCCCCTATTTGCACTTTCAGTTTCTTTTAATCTATTGGAAGAAGGATGTCTCTAATCTTAAATAATTGCTCCATTGGTTTACTGTGTCAAGTGTATGTTAGAAAATCCAATATATATTTATTACTTCACATGAGGCAGATTGAAGATAGAGTGAGGAAGAAAGGTTGCAACTTCAGCAAATCAGGAACCGGTTTTTTTCTTTCCTTCAAAGTCAGTTTTAGAGTAAGTTTCTATCTAAATGTTCATTTTTGTCAAGGCTTATGGCTCAGGATGTTTGACATAGAGGAAAAGTTTAGGGCAATTAGATCTCAACAAGTATCGTAATAGAAGGATTATGGTTGGGACATATGAAACCCTGAATTGATAAAAAACATACATTGCATAAACTTACTTGTTGATCTATTTATAGAGTATTAATAACCTTACTAAAAAGAAATCGATTTATGTGGAAAATCTATAATTTGGTGAGCCGTCATAGAGTCAAGATCATTTGCTAGTAACGGGTAAAATGTGGATTGTGTCTTAGCATCTGCAGAGCATTCTTTTCTGACAACAGGATTATTTTTATTAGCATCTTACTGCTCCACTTCTCAATTACTCCTTTATCAGAATGTTATGTTTGCCCTGCTAATAAGACGGACTGAGTAGGTTCATAGTCTTAATAATTTGACTGAGTTTGCTTAAACTTCTACTAGATGGGCTTGTCTCAACTAGTTGACTAGCAACTACATTGAGCTTTATTAGGTTTGCCTCTGCCTGACACTGTTGCTAAAAACTTAAGTTATAGATGATTGTATTCTGATAGTTGATACAGAAAAATAAGCATCACTCTTTGTTTGTGTAGTTTATCTGTCTGCAGTGCTTTTTGGGAAATCTCTTTGCAACTCCTTGCTGAAGGTAAATTGTTTGACAATTAAAAAGTTTCTCTTGAAATATGACGTCAGCTTATACCATTCACTCATGCTTTCTTTTATTGATTTTTTTCGACAAATCCTGATACCGATGACAATTGCCTCAAAACTTTTGGTTCTTTGTTCACAAAAGACATTGCAATTTTTGCGGCAATTCTTTTGGTGCTTAGTAATGTAACATTTTTTCTCAGTTATTTGGAAGCTTCAATTAGGAATTTGGTATTTTGAAGGAACAACCAAGTCATCCACACAATGTACTCTTTTATTTATTTATTTTTTTTGCACTCCCAAGAGTAGATATTATGAAGTACTTTATCCATCTATATGGAACTCATAATTTGATACTTTGGAACAAATCACAATTGTGTATATTTTGGAATTTGCGGGATGTTTAAAAAAGTTCTAAATATTTGGTAGTTTCCATATATAATTATTACATAATATTTTTGTATAATGAATTCATTTCGAATAGTAATTATAAATTTTGAAAAATGAAGCTAATATCGATTAATGAAGGATAGACCTACTTGATTATTGACTTTTAGTGAGGGGCCGATAGCTAATAATGACAGTAGTTTCTACCAATAGAATTACATATAACGACAGGAAAATAATGATACAATGACAAAATGTATTGTCATTAATGAGAAATCAATGAGGGGCAAATGATGATACAGTGACGGGATTTGTTATCATTATATCAAATTTATTTAAGAACATATAAGATCACTAATGACGGGAATCTATTCCTGTCATTATATATCTTTAACTACACGGGCGATAATGACATTTAATGACGGAACAGTTTCGTCCTAAAAACCTTATTGACGGTTTTTGACACATTTAATGACATAATCTCCTGTCATTATAGATTAATTTTTATTGTATTGATGGGAAAAAAGCAATAAAATTTGTTGTAATAGATTCCATGATTACTTCTAGGCCATTGGCATTTCAGGTAATAAAATGGGGAGAGGGGCTGTAAGAGTAAATTCTAAATTTTACTTTGGAAATTTAAAAACAAAAAAAAAAATGGGAGAGGGCAGGGCATCCCCCCATATGCTTTGCCTCCACCCCTGGCAGTCATGACATGCACAATGAGTTAGGAAATAAAACGAAGAAAAATCTGCAAGATAAACAAGAAAAAAGTACTTATAGAAATTTGATTAGGGTTAACTCAAGAAAAATGAGAAGGATTGAAAGATAGGTGAACTAATGAAATGGAATGATTTGAGAGTAATTTTGAGGGCGTGAATGGAATTGGAATCGTTGGAGCTAAAGAAGTGGAAGGCGGAAAGGAATTAGAGACTATAAGATTGGGTTTCGTGGTGGATGGCGAAAATACACAGAACGTAATTTTAAGGTGAAACCGAGTCAGAGAGTCATTTTCTTCGTCTGCCTGATTGTGTCTGCTCGTAGGAAAACTATTATTTCCGTGTTATACCAAACTGAAACTCGGCCCAACTGCCATTATTGTTTTTACTGTCATTAGAATAGATTTTAGATTATTATATTCTCAATACAAGTGTCAAAGAAAATCTATTAAATTCATTCCCATATTCCGTTTTGGTTGATATATTGTTGCTGATTATTATGTATTATATATATATATATATATATAGTTATATTAATTATTATGTTATTTAATCTATTTTTCTTTTTATAAGTTAATTTTACTCAATGTCATTATACTTTCGATAATTTATACAAAAATAACTTTTTTAATTTTTTTCTATAAAAATTACTAAATATCATTTTTTCCCGTAAAAATTATTTTTATCAGTTATCTTACCGGATTGCTAATGTGAACAACGATGTGATACTACAATTATTTGAATTTGCTGATGTAGCATTTATATGGATGATGATGTGGTATTATATGTCAGCATTCTAGTACCAAGTTATCAATAATTTAGTGAGAAAATTGTTAGAAGTGATTTTTATAGGAAAAAATAAAGTTCAGTAATTTTTATGCATAAAAAAATATTAATTTTATGCAAGTTAACAAAAGTATAATAATCATTAGTGAAATTAACTTTCTTCTTCTTCTTTGGTGAAAATCACTAAAGTATTTTCAAGATATACTTCAGATATTCCTAATATGCTTCCAATATATTCCCAAAATATATCTGTGGTATTCTCAAGTAATTTCCAATGAATTCCACCAAGATATACCTAAAGTATTCCTAAGGTGTACTGAACCAAAGTATACTCAAGGCATTCCTAAGGATACCGACCCAAGATATACCAGAAATATACCAAATTTGTACTTTTTGATATACTTTAAGGTGATTTTTGAGTGTAGATATTTTTATAATATTTTTATAGGCTTTTATTAGTTTTGACAAAAAATCTTTAAGTAGATTTATTGTCATAATATTTTAAGAGCTTTTTGGCATATTTGAAAATTTCTCTTTTTTTCCAACCATCTATAATATGAATTAGCGGGTAGACTCGTTAAGGGAGAAACGCTCCTATATAATTTTAAAAGTGCTATCCAATTTTTAGTAAATCCATAAGTTTTCCAATTTATTTCAATTTTAATAGGAGTTAATCCCAAAAAGCTTGTAAATTTATTTTAGGCTTAGTTACGTAAAAAGTCCTGAATTTTGCAGTTTTTCACAATTATATTCGATTCTTTAAAAATTTGAATTTAATTATATTTATTTCAGATTTTGTAACAAATCTTGTATCGCGTAGACTGGACATCACTCCAATCCTAGGTGGCGATAATATAGAAAAATATTAAAAATATAAAAGAATGATATGGTCGCTTGAGGTGGTGCCAAAGTAGAAAATTTGTACCGTTAGATGGGAAGAGATGACAAATTTTCCGCTTCAGCGCCACTATTTTTAATGCTTTTCCATGTCAGCTCCACATAGGATTGTAATGAAGTCTAGTCCATTTGAGGAAAATTCGTTATGAAACCTAAAATACATATAATTAAAATCAATTAAAGAATTGAATATAATTTTGACAATGTGCAAAGTTCTGGATTTTTTATATAATTAAGCCTTTATTTTAATGAGAAATACTAGTTGTCCCAACACTTTTTGTCTCAACTAGTATAAAATACTTGTACTCTATCCACCCATCTACTTGTTTCATTGAATTTACATTAAAAGTATAAATATTTTATGCTAATTGGGACAGATTGGGATAAAAAGTGTTGAAAGAAGTAGCATTTCTCTATATGACTTGAATTGTTGAAAATATAGTGCAAAACCCATAAGGAAATTTTTGAATGCGGGTGCACCCACCAAGTTAATTAATTGGGTACTATCTTCATTTTTGAATTAGGTAAAAACTGATGGGGTAAGGGACAACAATGCAGTTTTTATTAAGAAAAAATTACTGTTTATTTCCAGAACATATTATATGGTTTTAAAATTATATGATTTGACTCATTTATTTTAGCATATTTTACTAATACGACATTTTATTAAATTTTCTAGTAAAAAGACAAAGAAAGAATTAATATTTCCCCCATGAAGTTCGACTTATTGTATTAATGCCTCCTGCAAATTTGATCTATTAACTAGTACTTCTTGAAGTTTTACATATCATACTAGTACCTTTAAAGCAAAAGAAAATATTCTTTTTGACTGTTAAAATTTAACAAAACAACTATATAGAAGGGACAAATCGTATAATTTTTAAATTTCAAAGTAATTATAGTATAATATATCAAACTTCAAAGAGTAAATAGTTTTTTTTTTTTCTTTCAATAGCAATGTCACTAAGCTCTCTGGGTCAGACGAGCACTATCTGGAGGGGTTTGATTAATATACATGGTTGTGAATTATGCAAAAATTATCGGATTAGAAAATTCTTCTCGAGACTCTAAGAAATATCTTACAAAAGAAAAATGTTCCCAGGACTAAATTGACGGGATTAATATTTCCCATTTTGGTCGATAGTGACATATATGTGGTTTTGGCTTGTAAATTATGTAGAATTGAAGATGCATAGACCGATAAGTCTTCGATACCTCTCAAGTCTCAATACTTTAGTAGCTTGCACAGGGACCACTTTATTATTATTATTATTGGATGGAAAATTCAGTTTTCCACTAAAATGAACAATTATGACTATTCAGTCACAAAAACCAAACAAAAAAAATTCCAGAAAAGATCTGGTGCCTTTTGTCATTAATATAAGATTTTTCTTTTCAACCATCCATATGTAACAGACTAATCTGAATTTCTATTGGATAAATTTATTAAGAGGTTTAAAGCACTCTCTATAACCAAAACTCGAAATCAAAATTAAGGGAGAAAATACTAGTATTATGTTATCCCATCCCATAATCTCTTGAATTTTAATATAAATACTGAAGTTCCGATCCTACTCCAACTTAATATAAAACAATTATTCATCCTTCATCGAAAACTAAAGAAATATAAACATTTCGTTTCCAAAGACTTTTCATGTCTTCCTTGGCCCACATATAAATCTGGGGCTGAGTTTTTCCGCTTGCTGTTTGGAACATACGGAAAAAGAAGAGTAACACCGCTGGGTGGGCACTGTCCCTATTTCGACTTTTGGCCAAAAATCAAACTTCCTTTCATTTTTATGACACGATATAGTGAACCCCATTTCTCGGGTTTACTTTTCGCAGCCGATAGGTTGGAAATATATAAGAGTTTGTTAATGGCGCTGTTGCTGAAAATGACATTATTAATTGAATTAATGGTAATTTAAGTAGTCTGGACTCAAGGGGCTCCTCCATTTTTGCAGTTAGGTTTGTATCTGGGGCAACTCGGTTTGGGTTTGATGCAGTTTCCACAAATAACACGACTGCAAAAAGGTTGCCGTTTTGTGGGATCCTTGAGAGCCCGTTCCTTGTATTTAACTTCATCAAATTTTTCACCAACACCTTAATTCATCTGCATCATTGAACAATAATACCATATACTCTATAGATATGTTAGAATACATATCTTTTTGAATGTTTTCCATATTTTGCCTCTTAATTCGTGGCTTTAGTTTAGGAACCTTGATTTATGGCTTTAGTTTAGGATATAATAACTTCTATTTTTTTTTACTTTTCTCCTGTGTATATATAACCACTCCTTTTGTACTAAATTATACATGAAATACAATATATCAATCGCTTCACATAGTATTATAGCAATTTGTGATATTTGTGGCCTCCATACTTTATGTAACAAATGGTATCGTAGCCATATTCGATGAAAAATTCTCAAAATGCTGAATAAATATTGTGAGATCTCGGTACACTCTCGAGATTAGAGATGCTTTGGTACTTCATGTAAGGTGTATTGTCCAACACAGTGAAGTGAATAGTTAATATGATAAAGCAGAGTCTTTTGGGGATGTGAATGAATGATGGTTTGAGTGGAGGCTTGGTGATACTTTGTTCAAGGGGAAGATTATTAAGTGAGCGAACAATGTTACACATCAAAAAGATATAAATAGGGTCATGAGTTTATAAATATGGATAACATTTCCACTGGTACGAGACCTTTTGGATAGAGTCTAAAAGTAAAACCACGGGGGCTTAGGCCCAAAATGAATAATATTTATCATTATGGAGATTTGTGGTGCTTGTGGTGTCCATTCTTTTTGTAACATGATACCGTCTTTCCATTTTTGTACTTTGCTCGTGTATACATGCTCACTCCTTATACCAAATTATGCAAGAAATATAATATATCAATTCTCTTTATTATATATATATATATATATTGGCTAGCGGTTCCACGGTTCAAAAAAATTTGAACTAGAATGGAACTGGCCAGGGGATAGTTCCTGACCGATTCCGTCCCAGTTCGGCCAGTTCAAATTATTTTTAATGTAAAATTAAATTTAAATTTAATAATTGAAAATAATTTATATGTTAAAGAAATATAATTAAGGTAAAAATAGTGTATTATTTATATAAATTGTAATTATTTGGAGTTAATTGTACAAATTGAGAAGAAAATTTAAGTTAGAATAACGAGAGAAGAAGTAATAAATATTGAAGTTAAATTTGAGAGATATTTAAAAGTAATAAATAAAAAAAAATTTAGTGGAATATTTAGTTTTAATTTTAAAAATTATTTAAGCTAAATGTGAAAAAAAAAGAAAGTAAAAATGTTAAAAATTTATAAGTGGACTATTTATTTGTAATTTTAAAAAATATTCAAGGTAAATTTAAAAATAATATTAAAAATAATAAATTGTCTTAAACTTAATTTTTTTTACCATTAATGAAGTTGCCTACATATTTTCTTAGGTTTAGAGGAATCAAAGCTTACATAGTTCTCTTACCTTTTAAATTATTGAATACTCATTTATCTTATTTAATTCGAACTACCAGTACCAAATGTGACAACGGTTCCTTCTGTCGTAGAAGTTAATTCTTTATCGTATATCTCTTTTTCAAATTCTTGTTGTATTATGATCGCTTTAGTCCAATTAGCAATACATGCTTGAACTTCAATTGATTCGGAAGCTAAACTTGATCGCGTCTCGTCCAAAATATTATCTCTTGAACTAAATGCTTGTTCAACAGCAACTGTTAAAATTAGACATGCAAAAATTTGTTTTGCAATTTGGGCAAGGACGAGATAAGTATTATGGTGGCGATTCCACCATTTAAGAACATGAAACTCTTTACCTACTTTACTATCATCAAACTCAAAATGTGTTGTTAGATAAATATCAAGTTTTGGTGAAACGATGGATGATCGGGATTTTTTATAACTTTTTAATATCAAATGATCACTCATTCTCATATTTTCCAATTCAACATCTTCATGACTAAAATTAGTGGAAGTAGAAATATTATATAAATTACTAAATTCATTAAATAGATCACAAATATTTCTTCTAATTTCATTTACAATTGAATCAATAATAACATCCTCAATATCAAGACACTCATAATAAATTTGTAAATATTCATGTAACATTGTAATTCTACACCTAAGATAAAAAACACAACATACAAGATTAATCAAATGAATCATTTTAAAATAAAATAATCACTTATATTGCATGACAAATATAACATCATACAAAATAATATCATTTATATACTATTTAAACACATCAACAATATTAATATATTAAGTCAAAAATAAATGACATGTAGGATAATAAACACAACTTAAAACATATGTTGCATCGTTAAAAACTTTTAAAATATTTAAAAGATTTTTACAAACATCCCAATATTGTAGATATAAATTAATTTGTCACATTAGTGGAAATAAATGAGTATAATAAATCTTTATATGCGTATGACTCATTGATTAATTCAAATATAGAATTTCAACAAGTTGAGACATCTTTTGGAAATTTTTTCGGTCTTTTGTCATTTTCATGACAAAATTAAATCCATGATTTCATATTTTGGGAATGTCTATGCAAATAAATAATTGCTTATTTTATTGATTTAATTGTATCACCCAATAATTTTTAAACAATCTTGCACACACAAATTTAAAATATGACATACACATCTAATATGAAAAAATTTTCCACCAATATAAGGTTGACATAGAAATTGAAAATCTCTAATAGAAGCTGTGTTAGTTGTCACATTATCAAAACTGATTGAAAAAATTTTATTAACTAAATCGTATTCTTCCAAAATATTTTTTATCATTTTATAATTATTATCTGTTGTATGTTTATCATCAAATACTCTAAATACAAGTAATTTTTTTTTGGATAATCCAATCATCACCAATCCAATGACATGTTATACTCATATATGAATATATGCGTCAATGATCATTTCAAATATCACTACAAATTGCAACGCGTTCATTTAAAGAAGAAAAAATTTTGCACAATTCTTTTTTATTTTCATTATACAATTTAAATAAAGTATGTTTAAGAGTATTCCTTGGAATACTTGGAATACGTTTAATAGTGAAATTTAAAGCAGTTTGATAAAAATTATTAAAGCCAACTTTTTCACCAAAACTAAAAGAAAAATTTTCAACATTTATCATTTTTGTCATTTCTTATTTATACGTTTCATCATTATATTAAAATAATTGAGAGTTAGAAAACGAACCTACAAACCCGGATGAGATTTGGATTTGTTTTTCACAATAACGAGTTGAGTCGCATGTTTATTTTCTAAATGCCTTTTAAAAGTGTCATACCCACCACCTTATTTTAACTTGTAAGTTTGGCCACAATAGTTGCATACAATTTGTAATTGATCATTATTTTGTTATATTTTTATTAAATGAATTTGAAAAATATCGGAGGAGTTAAATTTTTTATCTAACCATTGATCCATATTTGTTAGAATATTATCTGTCATTATTTGGTTTTGTTGAGTGTTGTGTGCGGAAGCCATTGCCATCTCTTCCTACTCATCCTCTATATTAACATAATTATCATAATTTTCCATATCCACAAAAAAATTGTTGGAATTGAAATGACTTCTTCCACTATTATTTACCATTTTTTGAGAACAAAGAAAGAAAAATTTGAGAATTATAGATAAAAAAAAATTAGAGTGTAATTAGAGAGACTAGAGAGAAAAACTAATTTTGTATAGTTGAGATAATATGAGGAAGTATGTATATAGAATTAAGAGAAAATTTGATGAAATGAAATTGAAATGAATTAAGGTATTTATAGAAAAAATTTTGAATAGTTGAAAAGATTAGAATACCTTTAAATTATATCTGTTATTTTTTAGTTATAGTGGTATTTTTATCTTTTACTATATTTATTTTTTAAAATATTTGTATTATAAATTAATTTAAAAAAATTTTTAAAAAATTTAAAAAATGGTCAAATGACCGTTGGGAATAGGGAAGGGAAGGGACCTGATACGTGTAGCGTTAGAATGGTCAATAACCGTTCTGACGCACAAGTAACCTGCCAGCTTAGTTTTTTTCTAGTTCTGGTTTGAAATCGAATGGTTTTGAACCGGAACTGGTCCCTCAACAATTCTGCCCCGGTTTAACCCGGAACCGTTGACCACTGATCCAGTTCCGATCAAGTTCCAAACAGAAATGACCACCACTATCTATATATATATATATATATATAAAGCCCCCACTGAGATTTTTAAAAGTTTTTCATAAAGAATATGTTTTGTATGTGTAATTAGGAGTTTGAACTAAATTAGAATATATATCCTATATATTTACACAGTGATGGATATAAAACTTCAAGAGTTGAACAATGGTTTTGATGAGGTGAATACCGAGCTGTTGTATATATTATGCTTTGATCCAATTAATTAATTCTCATCATTTTATAAGAAAAAATGGATCGGGTTTGCTGAATTTTATCCAAATTAGGACATCAATTTGATTGCTAAGAAAATGATCAATTTTGAAATTTTAGTGGTATAAGTGAGCTTTCTAAGAAATCGATTCAATTGAAAAAGCATCATATATATTCATTGGTATATGTAATTGTGATATTGGTTTTGATTTTGCTTGTCACAACAGTAATTGTGGAAATGATTTTTTCTATAATAAAAATTATTAAAAATCCATTACGCAATTGACTTTGAAATGAATTGATAAATGATTGTTTAATCACATATATTGTGAATGTTATATTAAATTCTATTGATATTGAATATATCATTTAAATGTTTCAAAATATGGCACATTGAAAATAGTTTTGTAATGAAATATATTTTTTTCTGAATTATTATTGTTTTTTATTTTTATATATTTTTATTAGTTTTATTATCAACTATCACTCATTGTAAATCATGCATCTACCATTATATATATATATATTATGATTAATAATTTATTCACATAAAGGGAGGTATAGATTTATATTTCTCACCATAATTACAAGACATGATCTTTCGAGCTGAAGTTGGAGAGGGAATGACCAGAAATGAAAACAAAATGATGAATAGGATAAGGAATGCCTTCATTCTGGTGGATAAAGGATTGTTTGCTTGTTCTTCCTCCACCAGTTAATCTGTTCATTTATAATTTGTAATGTAGGCACCGGCCCAAAAATAGCCCAATGGGCTCAACTAGTGAGAGGCTGAATATGGCGTAATCAAGCTTTAGACGGATTCTTTTACAAAAGTGAAAAAAAAAATGGATAAACATTTAAATAAATAAATAAATATATATATATATATATATATATAGCTCTTCAAAGTTTTTTTTTTAAATATTGCCTATACAAAGTTTTTTTCAAAAATACAAAAAATTAATGTTTACCTGTGATTTACTTGAAATTTACCTAAAATTTACCTCAAAAATAATGAAAATTAAAATTACAAAAGTTTTATCAAATATTTACTTAAGGTTCATTCAAGCTATACTCAAAATTTATCCAATATTTACCAGAAATTAATACAAGTTGAAATTACACAAGATTTACTCAATATTTACCAAGGTTTACAAAATAATTATCCAGATTTTGTCTAAAGTTTATTCAAGATTTACTATAAAATTAATGAAAATTGAATTTACAAAAGGTTTATTAAAGATTTACTTAATATTTACTTAAGTTGTATCAAATGTTTACAAGAAAATTAATAAAAGTTGAAATTACATAAGGTTTATCAAAAATTTACTTAAAATTTACTTAAATTATATCTAATGTTTACAAGAAAATTAATAAAAATTGAAATTATAAAAGATATATTTAAAATTTACCAATGTTTACCCAATAATTATTCAAAATTTATCCGAAGTTTACCTAAAATTTACCCAATATTTATCAAAAAAATTAATGAAAATTAAAGTTACAAAATGTTTATCCAAAATTTACGTTTAGTTAAGATTTACCATAAAATTAATAAAAGTTAAAATTATATAAGATTTACCCAAAATATATCTAAGATTTATTTGAAGTTTACTATAAAATTAATAAAAATTGAAGTTACAAAAGGTTTTTTAAATAAGCTTTACCTAATATTTATCTAATATTTACCTAATGATTATATAAGATTTACCTAACATTGAGTCAATCCTTCAACTAAAAATTTTTACCTAAGTAAATTACCTTAATTAAGTTAATTAAATACAAGTTACATATTTTTTTGTAATTAAGTTTTGTCCAATATTTACTTTGGTAATTAAATTAATTAAATTTAAATATATATTTTTTTCTAATTAAGTTAGTTAAATAATGATTAAAAATAAATAAATACATGGTGGTTATGCAAGTTAATAAAATTGTTAATTCATATTTAAAATGTAAAAAATGATCATTTTATATCTTAATTAAATGAAAAATGTATTAAATATACAATAAAATTTTATATTTAAAAAAATAGTAAAAATAAAAAATAGAAACTTACAGTGAAAATACACATAAATTTAATTGGTAAAATTGAAAATTTTTTTGAAAAGCCAATGTTTTGTGTAAATTTTTCCACAAAGAAAGGGCATAGTAATTGATGTTGGCTTGTAAACCATGTGGGACCGAAGACTTTAACAAGTCTTTGTTAACTCTCAAGTCTCAATGACGTGTAGCTTGCATAGGGACCACTACATGTTAAGTCTCAAGTCTCAATAACGTGTAGCTTGCATAGGGACCACTACATTATTATTATTATTATTATTATTATTATTATTATTATTATTATTATTATTATTATTATTATTATTATTATTATTATTATTATTATTCAGAGGACAAGGTTAATAACATAGATTGGGAAGTTCAAATTTCAACTGCAATGAACAATAATAAAAATTACATCAATTCATCTAATATTGATATTTTTTATAATTATTTCTAAATAAAATTAAATCGATTCATCGAATATCGATATTTTCTGTAATTAATTCTAAAATAAAAACTAAATCAATTTGTCTAATAAAAATAATTATTGAATCAATTCGGTCATAGTATTTCTATTTGGGGAGAAATTTGTTTGGACCAATTTTTAAAAATTTTTAGTAATATTAAAAAGTGGAAAAATATATATATTTTTTTGCTGAGATTAATCACTCGACCTAATCCTAGCTTTCAGAAACAACGGAATTATTCATATAATAAATTAATTTTCTATTCTAAATATATATATTATATTTAAAAAAATATATAGAATTAAATTTTTTATTTTTAAATATAACTATTACTATAAGAAAAAGACCTCTGAATTAAGTACTTTTTAGAAAAACTTTATTTCCAATGACTTAAGAACTATACTATTAAAATTCATTAAAAAATAAACTATTAAAATGAATATAATTTTTTAAATTACACTTTTAATAAAAAAAATTGCATGTAGAAAAATCTCATTCCAAATACAATTCTGGAACAGTCACTCGAGATGAATTGAGCTCGAACTAATTTATTTAAATTAATAAAATGAATTCAATTAGCAACTTATCAAGGTAAGTTTCATTCTGTTATAGTATTATTATAAGAAATATTAAAACACATTTGAAGAGAGATAATGAATTTTAGATGATTATTTTCTTGAAAACTAAAATGAGTACTAATTAGAGAGAGTCAATTATAGAGAAATTGAAAACTAAATGAAGAGAGAGAATAAATTTTGAATTTGAATTAAACTGATTTTTTTTTTTGTTTCTTTAAATCATAAATAACTAAATAAAAGTTTATGGATATATTAGTCATTAAAAATGCTAATTACTTAATTATCCCTATTTATTAATATGAAATTACTAAAATATTCATTCTATCTAACTATCTTTATTGCATAATAATATGCCAACAACATTAATCCCATGCCGACAATATTAATACTTATTTTGTATACACAATACATAATTGGTTGTGATTTGGTTCATAAACTTGTTTATATGCACCCAATTGATAGCAATTTCGTCCTGATTAACACGGCAAGAAAAAAGCAGAATGGCGAATAGCGACAAAATATATCCGTCCGGATGCATAGTTAAAATTTTGAGTAATTTTATGGCGCACCCGGTATAATTTACACCGAGTGCTTTAAAACTATTGAATTATAAATTTTTAATCTCATCCGTTGATAATGAATGGTTGAAATTAAAAGTTGATGATTTAATAGTTTTAAAACACTCAGTGTAATTTATACCGGATGCACCACATAAACCGTCTAAAATTTTTTAGAAAAGTTAGTGAGGATATAGAGAAAGAAATCAACCAATTTTAGCGACCGTCTAAAATCTGTCACGAAGGCTGTAGACTTGGGACGGTTTTAGGGGGGGGAGTATTTTCGGTGGATATTTCCGTTGCTAATCTGAAGGTCCCACAGATATGCAGTGGCTAAGTTTGTTTTGGATTTATGTCTTTAATATTGGAGACGGATTGAACCCGTCACTATATTAGAATGAATTATGTGATTTTTTTATTTTTATTTTTCTGAATAAAGATACATAAGGATCCGGAGATTAACTATATCATTTCAAGTTAATTTAGATTAGCTAATTAATCTATCATCTGCATAAATATATGCCTTAAATTTCTTTTTTACTCATTAAGGAGAATGATATATAATATAAAGCCTCTTGATTTGTTGTCAAACTATTGTATTATGTAAATTTAACAGTTTTTAAGTACTATATGTGTTATGTAAATATAATATATAGTACTAAGTTTGTGATATTATGTGCATTATATGAGCTATAGACGTAGTTAATTTAAGTTGTTATTTTACTCCCTAAACTAAGTTAACTTTATTTTATTTTATTTATTTTTTGACAAGGAAACTAAGTTAACTTCTATATCTTTATTAACGGGGAGTTCAATTTGATAAGGAATATATATGCAGTTATATGCCAATAGAATATTTTCCAATATCTACTTTCTATTTAAGTTATGTTTAAGAATTAATTACATCAAAATACCACCGCTTAACACTTCTTAACAATTTTAACAGCTACTAAAAAATTTTGCTCAACAACACTGCTCTTTTTCCTTTTTCAAAATTGTCTTTCCGTCAAGAAATGCCATGGTTTTATGCCCACGTGGCACCGAAAATCCTACATGCCACTTTTTTTATTGTTGCACAAAAATTTTTAGACATAAAATTTGATAGAACAGAAACGGTACGTTTTGCACCTTTATCAAATAAAAAAAAACCAAATTAAAGACCCTAAAATCGATCATCTTCTTCATTGATAGCAACACCATCTTCTCCGCCACAGCCACTGGATACGGATCCCTCAAACTCTCGACCCACCTCATCACCCCACTGCCTTCGCCACTAGCCACTGCTTTTCTTGCCCTTTCAATCACACTATCTCTTTTAAAACCTCCACCACTTTCATCAAACAAATACTTCAATGGTGAATATAATCGAGCCCATGAGCAATATCAGTGGCAATATGCACCCGCGAGGGTCAATTTGACAATATTTTCTGTGGATTTTTGGTGAATCTGGCAGCACCAAGAGGAGGAGGAAAGGGAAGAGAGAAGGATTTTGATAGAAAATTGTTTGTGGCTCTGCTGATTTAAGCAAAATTGTAATGTTTGGGTTTTCTGGTAGAGAAGCTTTGCGGATTTTACGAGAGGATTTGATGGAGAAAGAAGAGAAAGATGGTGACTTTGAATTGTGCTTATATCTTGAAGAGTAATTAATGGAGGAAGATGATAAAGACACCAATGATCAAGCTTTTATAATGGAAAAGTAGCGTAGCATACAAGTGAGATCAGAAAATTCATTAATGGATCCATTAGTAAAGACAATCATGTCATCTACAAATTACATGTGGGTGATTGTGGGACCTTGATTGGAAAATTCAAAACCAGAGAGAAGCCCAATTTGTTGCATCTTAGAAATCAAGCAAGATAGAGGTTCCATGACAATAATAAAAAGAAAAGGAGATAGAGGGCAGCCTTGTTTAACCCCGTTAAACATCCAAAACTCAGCGGAGGGAGTACATGTTATCAGTTTAATTATTTATTAATGGTCAAACCAATTTAACCAAAATGATTTGGACACATAATCATAATGGTTCTCCCACTAATTTGGCACATCCTACACTTCCCTTGTAGGAAACGGAAGTTCCATTGGGGTGAACTTCTAGTGAGTAAATTGAGTCTCAATAATACTCTAATTAATATTCCTCAGCTTTTCATAGTGACATTCTTGGAATATTAACATATTAATAAAATGACAACTCTTTTTTAAATACAACAATTATAAACCCAATTTATTTCCTTTTTAACTAGCTCCTAATATATTAACCCTCAGCTTCACAAAATGACATTCTTGGGGTAGGAAGCGGAAGTTCTATTGGGGTGAACTTCTAGTGAGTAAATTGAGTTTCAATAATACTCTAATTAATATCCTCAGTTTCTCATAGTGGCATTTTTGGAATATTAACATATTAATGAAATGACAACTCTTTATCAAATACAACAATTGTAAACCCAATTTATTTCCTTTTTAACTGGCTCCTAATATATTAACCCTCAGCTTCACAAAATGACATTCTTGGGTTAACATATTATATGAATCCTACCCACGAGATCAGTAAAACAAATGGATCCAATGTAGTGCCACTCAGCTTCACAAAATGGCATTCTTGGGCTAACATATTATATGAATCCTACCCCCGAGATCAGTAAAACAAATGGATCCAATGTAGTGCCACTCAGCTTCACAAAATGACATTCTTGCAACACTAGATGCCCATCTATTTTACAAGTCAAATACATTATTTGACCTTATCATTAATATACAACAACTTACATATTAATGCTCCAATGGAGAGCCTCAATTTATACATCTTACATTTTTATTGGATTCATTATCTTTGGGAAGATTACTTAGTCTTTTATCTTAATTTTAAAGGTCTCACTTTGCACATTAATCGGAATAAAAATTTACAAGCATTCACAAATCTGTAAATTTATCTTTGAATTATCACATAATTCAATTTTAAGGTTAATGTTTGCACATCAGTATTTTTCATGTCATATCTCATATGATCATAAAAAGTGATTGCATCTATCCTCGGAAGGTTATGGATCTATAAACATACATATGATATTTGATTGAATAAAATGCATACTACCTCTCTTTAGCATGCACTTTATGTTTCATAAATAAATGTGA
>CATIWF010180550.1:0-25209 GCA_949630135.1 Balakata baccata
GCCTTTCATGGTCGACCACCAAGGAATACTTAGTCTAGTCGATCTGCTGCTCATATGATTCAAGGAGATGGGATCCTACCTCTACCAACTACACAAACTCAAGGGTCTAATTCGGTTACATTGACTGGTGATGATTATGATGAATATTTAAGGTATCAAGCATCGAAACAACAATCATCTTCTTCTATGGTCTTTGTTGCTTAACCTGATAATTCTTTTGTTTGCCTAGCACAATTTTCATCTAGTGGATTTTGGATCTTTGATTCTGGGGCCTCTGATCACTTCTCTGGTAATAAAAACTTTTTCTCTACTCTCCACTCTCTATCTATTCCATCTACAGTTACCTTGGCTAATGGATCTCAAACATTGATTAAAGGAGTAGGAGAAAGTAAACATGTCTCTTCTATTCCTTTAGTTTCTGTCTTATACGCACCGGAATGTCCCTACAATTTAATTTTCATTAGCAAACTTTTCAAACAACTTAACTGTAGAATCATCTTTGATTCTCATTCTGTTTCTATGTAAGCCTAGAGTACGGGGAAGATGATTGGCAAAGGGCATGAGTTGAATGGATTATACTATCTTACTTGTCCTGCAACATTTATTGCCTTTTCTTCTACTCCTTCACTTGATCTTCTCCATAATCGCCTGGGTCATCCTAGTCTCTCCAAATTTCAAAAGTTGGTTCTTGGTGTTTCAAAATTGTCTTCCATTAAATGCGAGTCATGTCAGCTTGGGAAACATACTTGTAGTTCTTTTTCTAAGAGATTAAATAGAGCTTCTTTTATGTTTGACATTGTTCATTATGATATGTAAGGTCCAAGCCGTGTTAGTACAAACTTGGATTTTCAGTACTTTGTTACTTTCATTGATGACTATTCTCGTTATGCTTGGTTATTTTTAATAAAATCTAGATCTGAGTTGTTTGCTATTTTTCAAAACTTTTGTGTTGAAATTCAGAATAAATTTGGAGTTTCAATTAAAGTTTTACGCAGTGATAATGCATGAGAATATATGTCTCTTCCTTTTCAAGAATTCATGGCTTCTCAGGGAATTCTTGACCAATCTTTTTGTGCATATACCCCTCAACAATATGGTGTAGCTGAAAGAAAGAATAGACACCTCATTGAAACAATCCGAACTATGCTTATCCATCATTATGTTCTACTTCGTTTTTGGGGAGATGCTGTCCTAACTGCATGCTATCTAATCAATCGAATGCCCTCATCAGTTTTGCAAAATCAAAGTCCTCATTATATTTTATTCCCAGGACAACCATTTTACCCTCTCTATACTCGCATGTTTGGGTGCACTTGTTTTGTTCATAATCGTACTCCTGGTAAGAATAAGCTTCATTCCAAAGTTATTGAGTGTGTGTTCCTAGGATATTCTCGCCTATACAGAAGTTACAAATGCTTTAATCTAACAACTAACAAATATTTTATCTCAGTAGATGTAACCGTTTTCGAGTCATCTCCTTATTTTTCACCGACCATAAACTAAAAAGATATACTAGAAGCTCTTCTAGTTCCCATTTTGATCACACCATCACCATCTCTTAAACCATTACAAGTCTACTCTAGAAGATCTATACATACTCCTGATGATCCTGTTGCAGGTACAAATCAGATAACTACTCCAACCACCAACTTCTCCAACATAGGTCATGTCCCAAACTGAGGAACCCACTCCACCTATTGCAATCAGAAAAGGTATTCGTTCTTCTCGTAATCCTCATCCTATTTATAATTTTTTGAGTTACCATCATCTATTTCCTTCATACTATGCTTGTGTATCCAATTTATCTACTGTATCTATCCCAAAAAGTGTTAGTAAAGCACAGAGACATCCAGATTGGCAACAGGCTATGGTTAAAGAAATGGATGCTCTTCATGCTAATAATACTTAGGAGCTGGTTCCTTTACCATCTGGAAAATCTGTAGTTGGTTGTCGTTGGGTTTATGCAGTGAAAGTTGTCTTGATGGCAAGATAAACCGCTTGAAAGCTCGTTTGGTTACCAAAGGATATACTCAAGTTTCTGGCCTTGATTATGAGGATACTTTCTCTCCAGTTGCCAAGATTGTCTCTGTTCGGCTTCTTATTTCTCTTGCTGCCATGCACCATTGGAATATTCACCAACTGGACATTAAAAAAGCCTTCTTAAATGGAGAATTGACAGAAGAAGTTTAGAAGGAGCAACCGCTAGGTTTTGTTACTCAAGGGGAGTCTGGATTAGTCTGTCGACTGCAGAAATTTTTTATGGTTTGAAACTGTCTCCAAGGGCATGGTTCGGACGGTTTAGCACTGTTGTTCAAGATTTTGGGATGCTTAGAAGCGAAGCAGATCACTCTGTATTTAATCGTCATACAACTCATGAGACAAATGTATTTATCTAGTAGTATATGTGGATGATATTGCTATAACAGGTGATAATCATGAAAGAATTATCCAACTTAAGCAACATCTCTACAGTCACTTTCAGACTAAAGACTTGGGAAAATTAAAATATTTTTTGGGCATTAAAGTGGCACAATCAAATACAGATATTGCTATTTTACAACAAAAATATGCCTTAGATATTTTGGAAGAGACATGAATGTTGGATTGCAAACCTGTGAAAACTCTTATGGATCCAAATGTTAAACTTGTTCCGGAACAGGGGGAGCCACTGAAAGATCCTGGACATTATCGAAGATTGGTGGGAAAACTCAATTATCTCACCATAACTTGCTCAGATATTTCTTTTGCAGTAAGTGTGGTCAGTCAGTTTCTTCAAGCCCCTTATGATTGCCATTAGAATGCACTAATACGTATCCTTCGATATATCAAAGGATGTACAGGACAAGGTCTATTGTATGAAGACAGATGACATACACAGATTATTGGGTATTCAGATGTTGATTGGACTGGTTCTCCTTTAGATAGACGATCCACTTTAGGATACTGTGTCTTGATTGGAGGAAATATAATATCATGGAAGAGTAAAAAGTAAGATGTTGTAGCAAGATCAAGTGCCGAAGCAGAATATCGAGTCATGACCTTAGTTACTTGTGAACTTGTTTGGTTAAAACGGTTACTTCAAGAATTAAGGTGTGGAGATTTCAGTACAATGAAATTAATTTGTGATAATCAAACAGCCTTATATATTGCTTCAAATCCGGTCTTCCATAAAAGAACAAAACACATTGAGATAGATTGTCATTTTGTCAGACAGAAGATCGAATCTGGCTATATTGTCACTAGTTTTGTGAATTCAAATGATCAATTGGTAGACATTCTTACTAAAGCTCTAAGAAGACCCCAAATTGAATATATATGCAACAAGCTAGGAGCATATGATATATACGCTCCAATACGCTCCAATTTGAGGGGAGTGTTGAGATATTTGAAATTATGTGTGCATAATTCTAGTCTAAAAATTTTGTATGTGATTTTTATTCCTATTTTGTATCCTCCAATTTAGTATATATACCCATTAGCTTGAAGGAATAATCAAGTTGAGAATTTCAGTCTTCACCATATTTTATCTTTTATTCTTTCTCTAAATTTTTCAGCTATCTCACCCAAGTCATCTTGGGTCTACACTTCATCTTTTTTCTTGCAACTTTGATATGTTTGGTCTTCCATTCTGGTACTTCTGTTGGTCTAAGCGGACATCTTCAACTCATCTTAATTGCTTATCTCAATATTTTTGAATTGTTGTTTTTTTCTATCTTCTTACAAATGGATCCATCCCTTGTTTGGTCTTTCCTTGTACTTCTATTATCCATCTGAGCATTCTCATCTTTATGATGCTAATTTTTTGGGGATGTCATTTCCATCACTACCCAACACTTGTCATCAAGCACTGTGACCTGTTGGAATACACTGCTGCAGAACTTTCTTGTCAACTTAGACTCTGCGCATTAGATTCCTGTAGCTTATTACTTTCATCTATCTCTTTTTAATGCTACAGTCGACATCATTCTCATTCTTGGTCTTCTTTCATATCATACAGCCAATATATCATAAATGGCCACTTGGCTCATTTCGCCTTGTATTGCTAAATGACAATAACACACACTTATAACTCGCCTTCTATTGCTAAAGTCACAACACGCATGCACATAACGCAAAGATGGTTGTGGGCATGTTTGTTCTCTTATGAAAGCATTTTTAACTTATTACAGAACAATCAAAAGATGCATCCATCCATGTACGAGGATGTTGGTCCTGGTGACCAGTCTGCAGAGAGGTTGAGATGCAGTGAGCGGCTTCCTGCTTTAGGGAAACCTCATTTCTGCTCTTGTTGCAATTCTTGTTCAGCTTCTCAAAGTAAATCGATAGATCCACCCAAAACAGAGTTCGAGAATCCACAAAACAAGCAACTGATTGTGGCTGATGATTTCTCTCCTGCAAAGGCGGCACACAACCAGTCTGGGGATGAATTCCAGAGGCATGTTTCAGTGGGTCGTCGGTTTCAAGCTGAAGTCCCCATATGGACTGACATGGTTTACGAGAGTGACACTAAATGGCTTGGCACACGGGTTTGGTCTTTGGAGTACGGAGATCATAATGCTGCAACGGAAACAAATTATATTGGAAAGGGGAGACCTAATACTTGTGACTGTCAGCTTCCAGGCTCTGTTGAATGTGTCAGATTTCACATAGCGGAAAACAGAATAAAATTGAAGCATGAACTGGGACCTGTGTTCTATCAGTGGAGATTCAATTGCATGGGTGAAGAAATATCACTTAGATGGACTGCTGCCGAAGAAAAAAGTTTCAAGGACATCGTGAGGTTTCATCCTCCATCCTTAGATAAGTCCTTCTGGAATGATACAAAAAGGTATTTTCCTAGAAAGACAAGGGAAGAGCTGGTAAGTTATTACTTCAATGTCTTTCTTCTTCAGCGCAGAAGTTATCAAAATCGTGTGACTCCAAAACATATTGATAGTGACGATGATGAATCGGAATTTGGATCTTTGAGTGACAGTTATGGTCATAAAGCAATCAAGGTTCTAGGTGCTGACATTTTGATATGTTCAGAGAATAAGCAATGCACTGATTTCGACTAAATGGGATTTCATTTTAAGAACTACTCATTTTGATCAGAAACTTGCATCCTTTCTTGAAATTTTGCAACTGCTTGTTTCAACTGTAGCAGTGCAGCATCGCTTTTGAGAGCGATGTGATTTTGATGGGATTAGTTAATCACTTCTGAGAGTGAAGGAATTTTGAAAAGATGTACCATGGTGCTGAAGCTAGCCAGTGGGAGTTTTCGCTGGCTCTCCTTTCTGTTCATGAATTGATCTCCAGATACTGCCCCAGTTCAGAATGAGGCTGGGAAGCTGTGTGACTGGTGTGAAGGTGGCACTGCTATGAATGTCTTATCATACCAAGTGCTAGAAATTGAAGGCAGGAAAGTAGTTGCTAGAGAGAGGGAGGGAGGAGGAGAGGTAGTAAGAGAGATATGCACGGTGGTTTCTTGGAAGCTAACATCGTACTTCCTTTTCTGTAAATGCTGTGTATGTATGCTTGCCATTGCCAATGCCAAACTCTGAGTATTTCCAGTTTTCTTTGATGGTTAGCTTGGCAATGATCATTTTTGTTTTGAAAAAGATAAGGCATACCAATCCAACACTACATTGAAAGGAGAAGAGAAAAATGAACATATATATATATATTCCAGTTTTATTTGATGATTAGCTTGGCAATGATCATTTTTGTTTTGAAAAGGATAAGGTATACCATCCGACACTACATTGAAAGGAGAATATATAAGGGGTGATCATGATAGGGCATTGATTACAATAAACAAATGTTGTTGGTATAAATTTAAAAAGGAAAACTGAAGGCTTAAATTTTGTAATAAAAAGAAACAAATGCAAATAAAATATTTGGGTGGAAGCAAAAGATAGACAACAAAGAAAAAGATAAAAGAATGTGAGATGAGTAATCTTATCTACAAGCAATGTGGAATCTGGGTGTTGCATTTTCATTAATCTCTTTTGCCAACTATTCACTTGCACCCTCTTGTCATTTGTGAAATTCATCTACATATATAATAGTTAATTAGGGAATCATAAATTAGTTAAATAATTTAAAAAAAAACGACTTTTATCTTTTTGAGTTCGAAGTTTTATTTGATGAAAGAAAAAAAATATAATTTACACTTGTTGAGTCCTAAGCTGAAAATCATATGCAAATGCATTAACAAAAACAATTGAAAATGTGAGATATAAGTCCAATATATGAATTATTGGAAACTTTTAAACTCTTGTATCATTATTAGTGAA
The DNA here is from genome assembly GCA_949630135.1 of Balakata baccata. Classification (NCBI taxonomy): domain Eukaryota; kingdom Viridiplantae; phylum Streptophyta; class Magnoliopsida; order Malpighiales; family Euphorbiaceae; genus Balakata; species Balakata baccata. The sequence goes on from CATIWF010180550.1 coordinate 6,279, forward strand.
AAGACTCCAAACGAAACATCATTAAATAATGGAAATTTGGAATATTGTTTCCATTCATTAGTTATAGGCCAAATTTTGCATTTGACTTCCATTTATTCCCAATGTGTGAAAAATTATTTTCTTTTCTAACTGTATATATCATTTACAATGTTATACATCTTTTCTGTTCCTCTTTTCCATAATAGGGTTTGATTGAGATTGAATTTTGGAAAGCGTTTTTTTGAAAAAAAAAAAATTGTACCTTTAATTTTTTATGAGTTTTGAAAACTGTTTTTAATAAAAATATATAAGTAGATGTTTTTTCTGAAAACATGTTTGGAAAAAACAGTTTATAAAAAATTTAAAAAATGAACTAATTAAATAAAAAAATTCAAGATCTGCTTTTAGAATATACAAACTTTTCCCATAAAATATCATTTTTTATATAAGAATATATCTTGATTATTAAAACCGGTCGAACTAACCATTTTATTATTATGGTCTTACAATAATTAATAATAAGTTTTCAAAACCACAAAATAAAAAATTTAAAACCTTAATTGTCTTGAAAATTCAATAACTTCATATTATGATTTGTCAAAAATTTTTCCAAAATGGATTAATAAAAAAAAACCTCTTACATTATTAGGAATTCCTAACTACTTTTAACCAACTCTTATTAGTAAATAGTATTTATTAGAATGGAAAATGAAAATAATATACATAAAAGAGAAGATAAAAAATTAACATGATATGTAATTTCTTTGTCTTACTGTTTTTTATATAAATAAAAAAAGAAGTAAAATTTAAAGTAAAATCTAAAAAAGACAAGAAAATGGGAAAATTCTGTTGGCAGCTGTACTATAGTAAATTAAGATAGAAAGTTACTGTGATCTACAATGGTGAGTCGGCTCTCAAGTGTGGATACTGCATATAAATACTCCTATTTTCACTCATCGATGTCTGAACTACTTCTGGGTCTCTATTTTATTTTCATTTTTTCGGGAAAGCTCTCTGTCCCCTCTCGTCTCGCTTCTCTCTCTGAAGAAAACATAAAGGCGAAAATGTCTTCACCTAGCAAACGTCGGGAAATGGATTTGATGAAGCTGTACTCTTTATTTCTTTTGGTTAAATTTTTATTTGATTGCTGTTTTCTTGCTTTCTTTTTATTTTTTTTTTGTGGATTTTGATTTTGGGTGAACCAGGATGATGAGTGATTACAAAGTGGAGATGGTCAATGATGGCATGCAAGAGTTTTTTGTGGAATTCAATGGACCAAAAGACAGTACAATCTTCTATACCCATATTTTCTTTTTTAATTTTATATGATCTAATCTGTTTTAATTGAACTTCATTTGATGTTCTCTTTGTGGGTTCTTTCCATTTCTGAGGTTGATTGTGCAACTGTGTTGACCTTCTGCTCTGAGCTGTAGATTGGTCTTGACAGTTATAACAAATAAGACTCTCAATTAACTTTGTGCTTTTTTTTTTTTTTGCCTTTCAATATATTATTATGCTATTTCTTTCTGGGTTTTGTAATCAATAATTTTAATCATTGATGCATGCCCAGACGTGGGGGTGATTTTGAATAATTTTGCTCCTGTTATCGCACTTCTTAATTTCTTTAAATTGCAACTTTGTTGTTCACTGATTTTCCTCACTGAGGATAAAGTGCATTGGTAGATTGCTTCTAGGGTGTTTTTACAAGGATGTTATTCTCTTTTATTTGTTGTTTTCTTTGGAACATGACAGGTCCTTATCAGGGAGGTGTGTGGAGGATAAGAGTAGAACTGCCAGATGCTTATCCTTATAAATCTCCATCTATTGGCTTTGTCAACAAGATCTACCACCCAAATGTAGATGAAATGTGAGATAGTGCACATTAAAACTCGACCACTTTGTCTTGTTTGAGTGGTAGTATGCTTCTACAATTGGTTTTAGAACAAAAAGTTCTAATAAAAGAATTGGCTGTCTTTGAATTTCAGGTCAGGTTCAGTTTGTTTAGATGTTATCAACCAAACTTGGAGCCCTATGTTTGGTAAACCTACTGCATTATTGTTTTTTTTTTCTTTTTTTCAGACAGTTAATTGGCTATCTCTGGAGGTTCCAAATTTGTTTCTTTCACTAGTTTTACTTTATTGTGTTAAGTTGACAATCAAATTTCATATTTTCAATTTTCTTTTAACTTTCTCCAGATCTGGTAAATGTATTTGAAGTGTTCCTTCCTCAGCTTCTTTTGTATCCCAATCCATCTGATCCATTGAATGGAGAAGCTGCTGCACTAATGATGCGTGATCGCACTGGTTATGAACAGCGAGTGAAAGGTAGAAACTCCGTACTAGAATTATGAGCTCACACATTATGACTTCTGTTTGGCTGCTATAGTGTATAAATTGGTAATTGGTTTACATTTTATTTTATGGAATTGGTATGTTCATGATGGTTCTTCATTTGTTAGTATATAGAATGGTCACTGTACAGTTGAAAAACAAGTTAAACATTAAATCATCTGAGATATCAAAATGCACTTTGCTTTCTTTTATGGACCTACGAGTGCATTTTTTATGCTTTAAAAAAGAGCTTAATCTTTACACTATGGTTTCCTAGAATGTTTGGAGATTTACTGAAGCTATAACTTTATGTAAAACTTTTCTTGAGTGTGGGTCTGCCACTGATTCTTGTTAGTTGTTATATTTAACAGAAGGATTTGCTAATAGAAAGTACACAAATTGCTTTCATTTTGTGCATGATTACCTAAACACATGGGAATATGAACACTTTGTCTTATTATGTGGAATTAGAGGTTGGGGGTGTTTGAGATTGCTGTTGAAGGTTTTAAAAGCAGGTTTTAAATTTTTTTGATTTAGTTGACTAATTTTTTTAATTTTTATAAACTGTTTTTTTTTCAAACTTACTTTTGAAAAAAATATCTATTTACCTATTTCTACCAAATACAGTATTCAAAACTCAAAAAAAGTTAAAAATACAATTTTTTTTCCGAAAAGTGCTTTTTCCAAACGCAATGCCAAATAAGGCCGTTGTATATTGTGGAATGCTTTAGATATTCCCCCTTCAAATACAATATTTCTTTCCAGTGAAATTTCTTATGTAAAAATTTAACTATTTGTCAGTGAAGACTTTCTAAGGTTTTGTCTATAAGAAATGGAATTGTCTCATATCTAGCGAAAGAGGTGATAACTGTAACACCCACCCATATAACTAGAGTAATCCAATTATATGAGATAATGTTATCCAAGTTATCAAAAACCAATGAATTAAAAACTTGTTATGCACTATGGTCATAATGACTCGAATGTAAAACCAAAACACATTTTATGCAAAGGAAAACTTTAATTACATCCATTAAAATACTTGAGCTTTACCCTACTAAAAAAAAAACAAAACATCCTTTGAATACAAAATACATCTCAAGTATCTTCTTTACAACCTAAAATCATAAATACAATGCATGTATCACCATCCTTCCTAGTGCTAGCTTGATCTTCGAACCCCTGGGCTTCGTCATCTGTCAATTGCTACAAGATCTCCCAACCTGCGTGTGAGAAACACTCACATGTTAAGCAACTCTTGCTTAGTGGTGCATATGTACATTCAAGTCCACCACGATTGCATGACTTCATCAAGCAACATGTTTGTCATAACATATCAAGCATATCCTGTACATGACATGCCAAGTAATGCACAAATATATTACAATTACGTATTCATGCCTCAACATGTATATGGCTCATATGCCAATATATCTCATCTCACAATGTATGCATGCATATCAATTAATACACCACACCAAGGTTTATTTCAACATAAAAATGACATACTTGCTCTTATAAAGATACATACACATGTATATAGGCATATACTATTATATCAACCATAAAATCACAACTCAATGTGTCAATATGAGCACTCATATTCATCACATGCATAGCATAGCACTTCATCATTTATATAATTTTCATTATATTCTTACCTCATTACTTACCATTGTCAATTATGTCATGATTACTTCGTCCATATACTCTTAAGTTTAAACTGGACTAAATTGGATAGGTGCACTCTACTAGCAACTTTGAGCCACTCAGGAATTCCACCTGAAAAAAGATTATTTCAAAGTCTCTAAGAGTGTTACCCAGGGCAGAACCCCTCAATACATGGATCTCGTTCCCATGATGGCCAACTCCGGGCCTAATGTGGTACCAAAACTCCCTCGATGGCATGCCATCTATCCTAACTTTAGTCCTAGTTGGAGTAATTGGGCAACCATCTTCCTCACATTTCTCCACTTACATGATAAATGATCACATTATATAATTCACATTTTTCATTCCTTTCTCAAGAATAGTTCAATACATCACATCATGGCATAGTTCAACATATATTTCATGATTTATATCAACCATCTCATCACATGATTCACATTAACATTCCCATATCTTCTTAAAACAACTCAATTTATTATATACGGCATAGCTCAATCATATCTCATAAATACATCACAAAAGTGTTCTTCATAGGGGTTCACAACCAGTGTCACAGCTTGCCTGGCCGTGGTCTTGGTGGTGAGCTATTCTGCCCACTACTTCTTATAGGTTCACAACCTGTGTCAAAACTTGCCTGGTGGTGAACCCTACTTCCCAATATTTTCACATCTAAAATTCATGCCAAAAATGGAATTTGTCAAAATCTCATGCAACCTATGGTTCTCCCGGGTGGAACCTCCGTAGCAACCCTCAATACCACATTTATCATACCATATTCAGATACAAACCCTTAAAAGAATCAATGTTAGCATATAACTTAGCTATAATCATCTCAAAGCAACATATATTTCCAATATCTCATTTGTCATAAATATTTCCATTTACTCATAGCATCATAATATCATTCAACCATCTCAAGCTCAAAGGCACATCAAGCATATCAAACATGCCAAATCAAGCTTTTAGCATGTGCATCTTACCATTTAAGCATTTTCATGTTCAACACCTATTCATGCCTTTGACATATTAATCTACATTATTATATAATCATGACATATTAACCTTGTTAAGGGTACATCATGCATGCTTACATCTCAGTTACCATTTATTTTCACAATAATACTCCCGATTATATTAATCACACCAAGTTAGATCAATTACTTCTTCATTTTACTCAATTATGCCTAATTACCACATTTAGCCTTATTAAATTCATCATTTATATATCCATACTTCATAATGTTTATTTTAAAACACATATCTCATACCATTGCAATGACTATCACACAGTTACATATAACGTATCAAGGCACACAATAAGATTTGAAGGTCTATATGTACGAACCTTAACCAAAACGACGACTTCGCAACACCCTACTTCAACCAAGCTTAATACTTCCCTTTGGAGGTAATTTTCATGCCTTACGTATCTTCCGAACACATAAAAACATCATCCATCAACTCGCATAAGTCATACATAAAGGCTTAGGGTTATACATAACCCAAACCCTTTCTCAAAAACCATCAAGCTATGTATTTTCCTATTCAAATACCTCCACAAATGGTTTACCCAACCTAATCTAGCATCAAAAAGAGTTTTCCCTCAAGAAAACTCAAGATCTCTTCACTATAAAGCCCATTTACAAATGGGTCACTAACCATTTCGGCTAACCACCATCAAATCACCATAAACTTGTTTAAAAGAGAAGGGAAATGTGTTATCTTACCCAAAGATGGAAGAAACTATGGCTGGTTTGGTGGAAATCCGAACTCCCTTCAAGCTCCAAGCTTTCTCTTTCTAATTCTCCTCCCCTTCTTGAAGAAACCTCCAAAATCATAATAAATCTTGCTCTTTGATGTTTGATTTTGTGTTCTAGAGCTTAGAAATCTATGGGAGAGGGTAGGAGATGAGTTATGGTGCATTTGGGGGCAGCTGCTAGGGTTAGGGTTGGAGAAATCGCGCAAAAACTGAGCTGAAAGACAATTTATGTATTGCTGTCCAGACTCTTCATGGCCGTGAATCCTTTCACAGGTGTGAATGGTGTGATTTTTCAGAAATCCACGCCTTTTGCCCTCAAAATTCAAACCCATGTGTCGTTTTGACCCCTTTTTAACCCAAAATTATCGTATACCTCACATATAACATATACCCCTCAGCAAAACCTCCATATATTACATGTTCCATATTATTATGCTAAATTCTAAACACCCTAACTAACAGACAGTACAATGACAAACTATAATTCATTGCCGGTTCATTTGATCCTAAAGGTTTCTACCTGTTCTTAGTTCTTCATTGGTTCGTTGGTTCTAGGACAATAGTAATTTAGGTGAGAATCGTGTCTATTTTGATAGACAAGGGAATAACATAATGAAAATAATTGCATATCTATAAGAAATACTTGGGACCTAAAGTTTATGTGTGGTTCAAATTTCCTGATTTTTCTTTGGTTCACGAAGTTTGGTTGAACACTTTTTCTTGATCCTAAATAGAAGAAACTGCAAAATTCAGCATTGAGAATATAAATAGAAAATTGTTGCTTTTATGTGGAAAAGTGAGTTGTATTACAATAATTGAAAAATAATTACTGAGTCCAATTATTAACATCTAATTTCATAAGAAAAAATTCAATAAAACCTAGAAATCTAAACCTGACAATACACATCTCCATATCAAGCCTACATTTAGCTGCTTTCAAACTCCTGTAACTCTATATAAGATTTTTTCTTTTTTCTTTTTAACTTCCGATGCAACAACCTTAGAGCCCTTCTCATTTTTTGTTGTTATCAAGTGCTGTCAAGCACTCCAATGGAGAATAACACCACTACAATGTAATGCTTTCGTGCAGCACCATTTTGCTTGTTGGAGTGATTGCACAGCAGTATGAATGTTTGTTGCTTAATTTTTATATTTTCCTCAAGTCAAATAGCAGTATCTTACAAACATTTATTTAGCAGAATACTGTGAAAAATATGCGAAGCCTGAGGATATTGGCGTCAAACCGGAAGAGAAATCAAGCGATGAAGAGCTGAGTGAGGATGATTATGCCTCTGAGGATGAGCAACTTGCAGGCAAAGCTGATCCTTAATTTGCACTAGTGAATGCAAATCTATGGTCTGTGTTGTACATGATATTCTGCTCTTGGAAAATGAAACCCTCCGAAAAGAAGGCATATGGAAAAATTCCTGTCCTTCTGCCTTCATTTCTACGCATGTTCTGTAAATTATTCTACTCTGGACTAATGCCTTTATTCATTTACTGTTGGTTGCATGCATAAATGATATTGATGGATGTAAGCTTACTAGTTCCCTGTAATGGCATGATTTATGGGCTTCATCCCACAGTGTTGTGCCATTTTCTTGATCGATAACTTGATAATTTGACATGCACCATATAAGCTTGGATCTTCCCATTTTGGTTCTGATCCATAGATGGTTTCTTCTGATGGAGAAAAACTCTCGTGGAACTATTTGATTGAGAAAAAATTACACGGAGTAACTATTTTCTAAATCTAATTACCATTATACCGCTATTATATTTCATTAACTAAAGGATCCTTTTTAAGTTTGCTCTTTTCCATTAAACCTCCTCTTTCAAATTAAACAAATAGTCAAATATCTCATCAAAGATCAGATTTCCTTATTTATATCTCAAGAAACACGTTTTTCTTTCCTCCTTCCTTGCAAATATCTCATTTTCTAATACTCCTCTTGTGCTTTAAGGTTTATTGGGAGAAATTAATTGAGATTCAATTTTTTCTTTTTTGCTTCTTTTTCATCTTGCAATTTTTTTGGTTTGCCTTCTATTTGCAAGGATTTCATCTCTTTCCATGGATTTTTTGCTTGCTCCGTCTCTTTTCATTATATCGTTCCCCTTCCTTCTGATTTATAATGTGTATTTTTATTTTGCACACATAAATAGGAATTTTGGAGATAGTGAAAAAGCATGACTCAGTCTTGTGTTGAAAAAAATAAAAATTGCTTCTATTTGTAAAGGTAATACCAAAAAGTGGCTTCTTAGGGTTTGGGAGGCTTCATTAAATCAATTTCTATTTGTCTTTTCTTTTGTGTATAATTTTTCTACTAAAACCTTTTTTTTTTTACTTATCTAATGCTTGGTGAAATTGCTTTATGAAAATATTTTTTTTCATTGCTATGCAGGGAGATTAAGACAATTACTTATCATATAGTAAATGTAACAATTATGGTGTTATAAAATTTGATTTCATCATAAAAAATAAGTTAAATTTATGTAGGATTTAGTATCATATTGCACGAATATAATTTATATATAACATAATATAACGCGGTCCGTATATTATCTGAATATTATATTAGGTTATATTTATATTATATGATACTAAATTCTATACATTTTACACTTCAATAATTTTGTCGCACTAAGCACATTATTTGTAGGTTATATAAAGATTATATAAATATTATGTAATACTAAATTCTTGCGCAAATATTAATTATTTTTAATGATAAAACGTATCATAAATTTATTAGAAAATGAAGTTTGGATGATGGAATAGTGTTTCTCTGCAAATTTTAATAGTTAATAACAATTATGATAATGTTACTTTAAGAAAATTCAAAGATTTATTGATTGCTTGATTTTAGGAATTTAACTTCATTTATATTTTAAAATAAGTAACTACTAATTATTATCCAAAATTGCAAAGAGATATTTTAAGAAAACAAATCTATTCAATTTATTTTGAAATTATTTCATTATGTAAACTAATACAGTTATTTGTCAATTTTAATTTAAGACTAAACCCACCAAATTTTTATGACCCTTTCTGCATCGGCCTTTTTTATTTTATTTATGATGTTGATGAGAAAAGCTTTTCCCTTTTATCAAAAGAATAATGAAATGTACAAACTCTAAACGCAACTTTGTCAGGACAGCACCATAAATTTACAATGGCGGGCAGCTTTTTTATTTAGTTGGTAAAAAGAAAAGGACATGATAGCAATGGCATCAATCAATCTTCATCTGTCATATTTCTCAACAGAATATCAACAAAGCCACAACCAAACCACTCATTCCTTTCTTGACTAGTTCGGTTCTGCATTTTTAACTCTACACAGTTTCGTTTGCACATGTTCAAACTGTTCAAGAATCTTTAACTATTGCAGAAAAAAAGATACAGACAATGCGTCTTACAACATTAGGACCACCAACCTCGTGCTTCACATGTTGCCTTACATTAATAATATGTACCTCGTGGTACAAAGAACATATTCTGTACCCAGGGATTTATATAATTAATCATTACCAAAGAAAATTTCTCTGTATGCAAGCCAAAAAGCAATGCTAGGTCCGAGACAGAGGATTTCCAGTCGTGCCGGTCAGGGAGCTTGCTATTGAGCATCTTCCCTCTTGCGCGGCCAACAGGCCAGCAAGGTAGCATTACTATTCAGTGGCAAATATATTGCAGTCAAGAATCAGGGCAATTTCCTATTTTAGGGTAATAACAAAAAATATTTATCAATTTAGGGTAATATTTGTGAAAATTCCTATTTTATGGTGTTTAAAAATCTATTTTCCAATTTAGGGTGAATAACAGACTTAGAAAGAAGATATGTCTGCTTTTTCAAAAAAACGAATAAAATTTGTTTTGATCAGACTATCTACTTTTTTAAAAAGCAGACAGAACTAGCCGCTTTCTCAAGAAGCAGACAATATTTATTTTGATCAACCTGTCCGTTTTTTCAAAAAGCAGACTGAGCTGGCCGCCTTTTCAAAAAGCTGACAGCATTTGTTTTGATCACCATCCAGTCAAAATTACCTTATATTGAAAATTTCTAAAATAATCACCCTAATATAGGAAATGTTTTGTCAAAATACCCTCTTTTGAGAAAATGCCCCAAGAATCAAGTGACTCAACAGTTGAGATGATTTATGCAACCAAAAAATTGCGAAATCATTGACTGTATCTTGTATTACCATTTCAGACCAGCTGGTTTTGTCTTAGTTGAAACTACAGTAGGCTTCCCTTATTCAAGCCAAAGTTTCAGCAGCTAACTTTAATCTGTACCGGAAGTAGAAATCTTCCTCGACTTGGATGAAACATATAGCTTGTTCATGGCAAGTTCTAATGAAAAAGTTGCTGCATCAAGCAAAAAATACAGGTGAGGATTCACCCCATGGGATAAAAGTCAATTTATACATTAGCCGAGAATTCAGCCAGAAAAGAAGCCATTTACTAAACTAACAGTTTGTATGCTTGAATTAAAAAAATTGGGTCAGAGCCCAGCGGTCAGACTGAACTGCTCTTCAAAATTTTTATGCACAGCAATTCATCTGAGATGTCAGAGCATTACAAGATGTTCGAGCTTTCTATTCAAGACAGGTATTTTTAGGGTAAGGTGAAGAATCTAAGTGGCTACGTTTTTCATTATTAAGATGCTCATTGAAAAGGAAAATATGCACTGCAAAGAGGAATGCTTGCAAATATGTTAGAAGAAAAGGATATGGACAAATCTAATCAACTTCTGTAGATATCACTTCTAAGTGATAACCAGATTGAGTACTTACAGTGATGAGAATCATAATAGGTTAGCCAGCTCCATTAGTCTCGTGAGAACTAAACCAAAGGGAAGGGAAACATTACCAACTGGCTGTTGACAACTAAATTTTCTCATGTTATGAAAACAAATCCTCTACAGTGAGTGCTTCTTGAATTTCTTAAAATATATATATTTTTTGTTAACATACACTATTTTATCTGCTTAAACTAGACACAACCTCACTATGCAATCAAGTCTACAATCACCTTTACAATCTACTGGGAGGATTCACCTCTTCAAATCAAATATTTTGTCTGATCCTACAAGCCATGGGATGACCTCATTCTATAGATGGCAACGGCTTCACAATTCACGTTCAAGTTTCTGAGTTGTACCCTATCCTTCATTTCATACTATGGTGAAAAGCTTTTCGCAAGATTATTACATCTTAATCCTCATTGTTATGCAAAATAAAAGCCTCATTAGTTAACAAACCATATCATGATTCAATTTTCTTCGCAAATTACATAACTTTTTTTCAGTTTATAACAAATTAGAAATTAACAAACCTGGACTGACGACAAATGTTGTGCAGCCTGCAGCTTCTTCTAGCTTTATATGCAGGGGTGGAATAAGTAGCTTTAGTGAAAATGCTTATGAGACAACGGGTTCTGAAAAAATATTGCAACAAATAAATGAAAGACAAAAGATAAAATCAAATACCCCCCATATATTTCATATATTTATAACATAAACATCATACTATATATATATAGACGGACAAAATTACCAAAAAACCAACTTGATTGTATTAGTTATTTGGATTAAGTTTGTAATTTAATAATTTAATTCATTAGTAAATAGTATTAATAATTCATTAATTAGAAGTTCAATTCTATTAGAACTAGATAACTATATTTTATATATTGTATTAATTATTTAGATTAATTTTGTTATTTAATAATTTTATTTATTAGTGAATAGTATTAATAATTCATTAATTAGAAGTTTAATTCTATTAGAACTAGATAACTATATTTTATATATAAAATAAAGAAGACAGATAACTACCAAAAAATTTATTCGATTGAGTTTTTAAATGACATCAATTTAATGCTAGCTATTACAAGTATTAAATTAATTTAAAATGGATTATTTAAGAATAATCAAACAAAATTAATAACTTAAAATTAGTTGATCATACTATATATAAAAATGGAAATAAAAGGGATATAAATTTACCAGAAAGTCAATCTAATTGTATTAATTAATTGAGTTAATTTTGTCATTTAATAATTTAATTTATTAGAAAATAGTATTAATAATACATTAATTAGAAGTCAAATTCTATTATCACTAGTTAATTATGTTTTATATATAAAAAAATCAGAAAAATAATATTAAAAAAATAAAAACATATTTAAATGAAAAATATTGGAAACAGACAGTTAAAAAAATAACGATTGCATATCACAACAAGAAAAATCTGTCTAATGACAAGAGGTTTCGTCACAAAAGTGTAAATACTGTCATTAATTATTTTTTAAAAAATTATATAAAAAATTGTGATTAATAATAAATTCAAAATCTAATAATTACATATAAGACACGTAAATAAAAATAAATAACGAGTCTAATATATAATATATGAATAATAAAAAAAACAAATATATGAAAAATAATGATTAATGATGAGTTTAATATCTAATAATTACGTACAAAGTACGTAAATAAAAATTAATAACGAATCCAATATCTAATATATGAATAATAAAAAAATAAAAAAATTATATAAAAAATAGTAATTAATGACGAGTTTAATATTTAATAATTATATGCAAGACACGTAAATAAAAAACAAGTATAATTAAATGATCAAAAGGTTATCTGAATTGGACCTGGCAAAAAATCTCACTGAATGCATCTAATTCTGCGCCTGTAGCTACTAGCATCAACATATGACTCCTCATGATTCATTCACAAATGCACCCAATGACATCATTTCCGAAAAGAAATCCCCAAGGATAACTCATCAATGTAGCTGCAAAAGATTTCAAAACTGGAAGTAGCAAGGAAAATCATGAAAGATTACTAGTTTTGGTGCCAGAAGAAGACTTCATTTATTCTCATTTATCTCTGCTAGGCTGTGATTGCTGATTTCCCCTCCAAAATAGGCAGTTAAGGAAAGTAAGGTAGTTCTTCTCCATGAATCTCCTGCTTTTGAAAGCTAATACAGTAATGTAATAAACCAAGATGACCAGACCCTACATTACAAGTATTGAACTTGTTCTTGTTTCCGCTTTTAATCTAATTGTAATAACTGAAATACAACTTGAGAAAGTATGTACATTATAAGAAACTTAAACTGGTAAAGAAATCTTATGAATGACAGAGAAGAAATTTTTTGGACCAAGAGCTGAAAGGCATCATTTTCAGATTTATAATAGTATAAGAAAAATTCCTCTAAAATGTTTACAGAAGTTTTATTTGAAAATATTGTATAATTCTAGTGTAAAATTTGCTTACAAGAAATATAGGGTCTATGGTGAAGTGTAAATTTGAACATTGGCAAGAAGTCTGGTGAGTTTGCTTAGAGTTTCACGGGCAGATACAGTATCTGGATGATCATCGCCACAGATTGAAGTTCTAATAAAAATAGCCTTCCTTATTAAATCATCCCCTATGTCAAACTGTCCACCCCTTAGCATGAGCTTGGCTCTAGTTTCCAGCACATTGGCCCTTGATAATGCCAGCTCCTGCCAAAGGTATGGATTCAGCTGAGCATTAGTCTGGATGGGCCTCCAACATAGAGATTTGTCCAACCACTTCTCTACTGGGGTAACAAATGCTTGATCTGCTGCTTCCAAGGCATTAGTGCAGAGGCGCAGGAGCTCCAAAGCAGCATTGCATCGAGAGAATGAAATAAATGTCCGGATTGCTAAAGGCAAAATTATTTCTCTGACAAGATACAATAACTCAGAAACCTTAAGGTCAACAGCTTTTGGTTCATTACCAAACCCGAATAGCAAGAAACATGTAGCCCATATATGTTCTGAATGGTGAGATATAGATCCGCGACTGATGATAGCTTGAACCATGGCCTCTGCAACTACCGTGGTTCCTCTTTTGCGCATGTAAAGCTTAACAAGCTCATGGACATGGATATGCCCTTGCTTGGAACTAGTTCTTGCAATATTAAATCTCAGCAACATAGAAGATGCTTCTGCTTCTGATCTTTTGATGTATGATGAAGTAAGACCACAACTCAAGGAGTAAAACAATTTTCTCCATAACTGTCTTCCCCCATGTTTCTGAGGTATCCTGTTTGCAGCCAGGGCTAATAAAGAAACAGGAATAGCAGTTGGTGCAAACCAACCACTGGCCTGGACCATCCTGGTAGCCAAGCTCCTTGGTCCATCCGCATGATCAAATATTGAGAAACAGACCTCAAAGAGTTGCAACAGGAAAGTGCTTCTCCTTAGGGAATCAGACTCCCTACCATTCAATGAGATCTCCCTCAAGGGCATTCTATTTATGGTGTCCAACAACCTACTTGGATTTATGGGGAGCTCAGCTAAAATAGCTCCTACTAATGCAAGGCTGAAAGTTAACCTTCCTACTTTCTCCTCGATAGCCCGAAGGGCATCGATTTCTGAAATTGAGTAATCTTTTCCACTTCCCTGCATTATACACATCGCCTCAACCCCAGACAAGTAAGAGAGTTTCAAAGGTTCCAAATTCATCACACGAGGAAGCCGCGTGGATATTATGATGTGGGTTTCTCCACCAAAGCGGGGAAGAAGATCCATTACAAGTTTGTGATCCCACCAGTCCTTTTCACTCTCTAAGTTATCAATCACCACCAAAAATGGTATGTTTCTCATGAGCTCTTTGCGAACTCTAGAAATTGCTTCCTCTTCTTGTTCCTCAAAACTTTTTATCCTTCCTTTCTCAGACCAAATTTCAACCCCCACATCAACTTCTAAGAATGACCACAGATTCAAATAGTTTTGCCTAATATACCTGTTTTCTCCTCCAATCCATAGAACCATCTTGTACCTCTGATGATATCTGTAGGCAAATTCCAGAAGCAGCTCTGTCTTGCCAATGCCTGACTCCCCTGACACACAAGCAATCCCCTTCCCGTACACAATTTTTGTCGATCTTTTTCTTTTTGAATAACGTCCACCAGTTTTTTGCCTGCCTTGGTGCTGCTTTTGAGAAAAATCAGTGCTTTGCATCTCAATCTCCTTTTCAGATTCCTTCCACACAACTGGTTCTTTACCCTTCTTGGCTCCATTATCCCGTTGTCGCTCTCTTCTCTTTTCCTCCATTGAACTGCTCTTACCCCATCCAATTGTCAAATTCTTTCTCCTGGGTCTTGTCTTCAATTCAAAATAATCTCTTTCTGAATCACCACTGACATCTCCAAAAAGCATAAATTCTAGTTCAGACAATTCTTTCTTCCTACCAATGAAGTTCTCATTTCGGGGGAAAGGGAACTCTTCTTTATCCACCTTCTCTTTCCACTTAGTCAACCTTTCTACAACACTTCTCCTTCGCAACCTCATTGCCAAAAGTGTAACAGCCCTCAATATGCAATCTCTCCAGTTGCCCTCATGAGCTTCCAGTTTCCACTCATCAACCCGAGAGAGGCTGTTAACAGCTTCCTTCCACTCCTTTTCTAATCCACCATACAAAAGCCACAGCTCACCTCCATGTTTCTCCCACAACTCTCCCCTACTCTCAACTATGTCCCTGACCAGACAATCATCTGGACCCAAATCAAAGAATAGTGGAACCAAATTCTTCTTGCTTTCAAAAAATCGCAGTTCCTCTATAGTATAAGGGTTTCTAAAGGACTTCTTTGTTAGGATTACAATGCCAAAAGAAGAAACATCCATTGCCCTCTCAACAATGCTATGTTTTCGTGAATTTCTACATCGAGCTCTATCAGATACAAAGCAACTGATCCCTTGAACTTCCAACTCAGCACGAAGCCAATTAGCAAACCTCAGCAAAGAAGGTTTGCGACCATGCAAACCTATGAAGACATCACAGCTCCTCAATCTGTTAGCAGAAAGGGAAACTGATGCTGGTGTATATGATGTTCCATGATTTCTCCCTTGCTTCCTGTGCTTTCCTCTAAACCCAGAACAACCATTGTCTTGTACATAGCTGTAACTGTATGGAGAACTATTAGAAATGCCAGCTGAGGAAAATATTCGATCAAACTTCTGGAAATCAGTTCCAGTTTCAGCAACTGTTTCCCTTGACATGTCTGACAAGGCATCTCTAACATTAGATGCAGGCCCTGGAATTCCTGAACTAGAGCTAAGGGGATCACCACTTAAACGAATACTGTCACATTGAGCATCTGACCTTGTAGATTCAGATATTTGACAGGTTGGTGATCTTGGAGAGAAGAAAGGTGACTGATTTGCTGAAAAGAATGCAGATGATGATGATGACATATTCCTCAAAGTTGTTATTGGCAAAGTGCCAAACCGAGAGCTATCTTCTTGGGGATCCATATTTCCAAAAATCTCCATTTGCTGAGGGTGACAAGTACAATCTAAATAAATGAACCCATTCTGAAACAGAAAAAATAACATAATTCAACAAATGGAATATAGAATAGAGCAAATTAGCATACAGAAGCGCACTTTTTAAAATAGACGAGCAAATTTTAATGCTTTTGGTTTCCATTAATTAGTTTTACTAGCTGATATAATTAGGAAGAAAACGCTATGCATAAAGAAAGCAGGAAGAATAAGTTGAAACTTCACATGAAATAGACCAGCTGGAAAAAATTAGCAGATTCAACATTATCCAGAACTCCAAAAAAAATTGTAACTACAAACACGGTATAGGTTCTATAATTAAATGCAGAACCCTAAATATGTAGAACGGGAAAAAAATTATAAGAAAATATATTTCTAATGAGCACCTTTGAAGCAGATAACTGTAACACCAGCCGGTAGTCTTAAACATAAAATTCAACACCTAAAAGAGTAATACAAAACTTCCAGTAAGTAATAACAAAACTGTATATTTAATGCCCAAGTAATATAAAGATAGTAATAAAAAATAAACCATAAAATTGGAACTTCAATGCCCAGAGGGGTAATACTAGTTACGTTTGTGAGTATCTATACTCTGAGATTTCTAAGAAGTAATTCAAACACGCCATACATACATCTAAATACAATAAGAAATCCGTAGAAGGAACCGATAAAGCTTGAATTTTGGGGCATTATAGATCTAACTAGCAAGTGAAGGTACAAAGAAACTTTGAATTAAGACGACCCATTTAAGATTTGGATAGAATAAAATAACATTTTAATGGTAAATTAGATCTGAGCACTTACTTCACTTGGCTTCAAATCGCCAACTTGGTTTCAAAGATTCAATCTTTGTCGTTAAAACGAATCGCCCGGTTCAAAAGACTGAATGGTAAGCCCACAAGAATTCAAATTTCGGGGAACCCAGATTATCTCTTTTATATTGTTTATTATCAGTGCAATGAACAGAACCAACCTGTAAAAAATAAGGCACCAACTTGACATACATGATTACCACAAGCAAATGGAAAAGACAAATGATTGTTCAATCACACAGGATAGAGAAAGCAATGAAAACGAGAGATAGAGAGTGATAAAGAAGAAGAGAAAAATTAGTTTATGCCTTCTCACTCTAAGTGAATATGTTTACTACTATTTAGAGATAGATTTCTCTTGATAGTGACCTATTTTCGAAAATGAGACCAAACAGAGTGAAAATTATTTTTTTGGTTAAGACCCAACACAAAAATTTGCTTGCTTTTCAACTTTCCAGTGAAGAAAACAAATTATTCAAAAAACAAAAAGGAAGGGGCAAAAGAAAAAACAAGAAGAAGAAACAGTAACAATGTTGAATACTCACCCAACAAGACCCTTAAAAACTGTTTCTGAAAAACAAAATAACAACTCTACGAATACTTCTTTCTTTGTCTAACTAAAAAGTCTGACTTTCCCCCTCTGAAAAGATTTCAACTTTCCATATCTCTCTCTCTCTCTCTATGTTTGTGAGAGATTGAGGGAAATGTTAAGCGAGAATCAGAAGCACCGTTGAAGGAAGGAAATGGGACCCAGTGGGATCGATCTGATGAAAGATGGGCTTGTAGGGGCCACCATAGAAACAAAAAACAGACACTCACTCTTTTAATGGCTGTGAAATTTCAGGTAATCCACTGTTGTTTCACATTGGTTTTTCTTCAGAGTTCTGTGGGTGATGGCGTTCAACTTGAAAGTTCCACCTTTTTTTTTTATTTTTTGTAAATAAATGATTTTTCAAAATAAAAAAAATGGTTTACAATATTGCTGCGAGGATTTTGCTAACTAGCAATAATTTTTTTTTTATCTCATTCGAAAATTTGCCTAAAATTTGACTTCAATTGAATTCAAAATGATTCAAAAAATTTCCCAACTAAACTCAAGTTTATCATTTATCTGAAAATGACTTTTTTTTATTTAAAAATTTTACCTTTTTTTCAAAATAATTTAATCTGAATATGTTAAATTTGAACCATTTGATGGATTTAAGTCTACCCATCTTTAGTAGATACCAAGATAAGTGTTCTGATAAAAATGATTAATAAATAATGTTTCTTAATTTGATAGTTAGAACCAAATTATAAGCTTAACGATGCATTACATATCAGTAATTTTTGCTTTTTCTCATGAAATAGTGAGTTTTCCTTTTTGTCAAAACATTAGTAAGTATACTTTATTAGAATATTGTAATTCCCATGATTTTGTTCTCAATTAATGTTAGATTCATAATTTTGTTAACATTAGAAAGTAGAAATTATGAATTTTATTTACATTAAATAAGCATCCAACTAGAATAGTCATGTAAAGATGTCTATGAATTTTTTTTGTTCAATCACAAGTTAGGGAGGGAAACTCGAACTTAGGTTGCTTGGGAGATTCTTAAAGTTTTGAACTAACTAGATTCTTGTGTTTATAAATATTAATTTTTTTGCGAAAAACAAAAATATTTATGATTGTATATGAAATGGAAAAAATGGGATTTTATTAGGCATCAAAATGAAAAAAACCAATTACTATGACAATTATGATTCATATTTATTAGTAATAGTATTTTTGTTGTATATATATATACTGTTAGGTTGACTTGGGGTGGGGGATGTATTTGCCTCTTTCAACACAAGTCCAAAACAATCCTTTGATGCCTCCATTGAGTGCACATGCAAGCATGTGAGGCCACACTGAAATGGGTGGCTGAGATGTATTCACACTCATAAATTCATCCTAATCAATGGCTTACATTGCAACACTTATACTCACCAAGAGATATAGAAAGAGTAATTGAAGGGTTTTACCATTCTAGAAGAAATTTGAGATTTTAAGTTTTGACCAAAAAAA